>JAIKVB010000103.1:0-44114 GCA_024679045.1 Phytophthora brassicae | reverse complement strand
CCGCCGCGTAGCGGCGGCGAAAGCTAGTGCAGGTAGGTATAAAACTTACTAAAACAGGGTGATACAAAAACTAAATCCCAGTAGTGGACGACGAGTTTTATCTAATTGAAGTAACGTTCTATTGAAGTGACTCCTAGGAGTACGACAATACGGTATTTTTTCGACCTCTGCTGTACAGTGTTATGAGCTGTCCAACACCCATATACCCAAGCCAAGCCAAGTCATTCATTCCTCCTCCATCTTCATCATGACAGACACGTCCTCGACCGACCGCCATGCGCAGCTCAACAGCCTTAACGATGCTTTAGTCAGTGGCTCTCTGTCCCGCCACGAGTATGACGAGCTGCTGCCGTTCCTCGCGTCTCCACCACAAGCGCAAGAAACCCAAGAAGACGCCAGACCTCAACGCAACGTCCACTTCGCAGACCCTCCGCCGCCCGAGCCGATTCAAGCGCCGCCTCAATATTCTATACTGGCTTCAGGTGCGACATCCGTCATGACGGGGCTGCAGTTGCGCTGTCCCGCGTGCGGATCGAGCAACGACACGGCGCGCGGTCCGCGCTGTGACGTGTGCAACTCGACACTTACGGTGGCCGACGAGCTGGCGGCTGCCATGACCGCCCGGACGAGACAGAGGCGGTCTCTTGTACCTACTGTTCCAAGTGGCATATTCAGCGCGTCGGACGACGGGCGCATTGTGGTCCACGACGGCTTTTTCTCGTGCTCAGTGCAGGACACGCAGATGGTCGCCACGGCGGACGGCAGCTTTTGTCAAGTGTTCGTCCTGTGTTGTCGCTGGCAGCCGCGCAATTCTCGAACGGAGCTTGAAGCCACGTGGTACGTTTCACAACGCTTTAGCCAGTTTGAGAAGTTGCACAAGGCGCTCAAAAGGAACTTGGCTCGTTCGACCTCGGCGTCGCTGCCTCCATTCCCGGCCAAGTATTACCTGACAGACCGACTGGAGAAGAGAAAGCAGGGACTGGCAGTTGCACAAGGCGCTCAAAAGGAACTTGGCTCGTTCGACCTCGGCGTCGCTGCCTCCATTCCCAGCCAAGTATTACCTGACAGACCGACTGGAGAAGAGAAAGCAGGGATTGGGAGCATACGTACCTCGACTACTTGAAATGTGCGCCCATTTGCCAAATGCACAGCCCGCTCCAGAGCTGGACGAGTTCCTGGACCTCTCGCATCAAGTGCAGCTGTACCGATCGCAGCATACGCCTGTCAGTCCAGCTTCTGCTGTGGATAGATCTTCATGGGCTAACAGAACTCGGAGATCAACGTCAACGGCTACGTCTGAAGCGTTTACAGGGTCGCCCATGGATGAAATGGAGTTGACTCAAGCTGAAGGAGCTGTTCGACTTCTTGCCCAAGCAGTGCGCAATGCACGAGGCGACGTACGTGGTGACGGCACTGTTCAGCATCATTTGGGCATGTGCGTGCATCTGGCGCCTAGTCTGCAGCACTCAGCCAACCTCGACAATCCATTCGCTAATGCGGAACTGATTCCTCGTGCCATGCAGTGTCAGGAAGACCTGCAACAGGCTGTCACGATGTACAACGACGCCTTGTTGGCTGCGTCTGGGATGGCTACGGCTCAGCAAGCGCCTGTTCAGCACACCACACACCCAGAACCTCATGTGCAGGTTCAACAAACGCTACAGGTGCGCAACGTGGTGCCTGCTAGCGCCGCCTAAATGGCGCTACCGCATTAAAGGCCGATATTGAAGCACGTCGCGCCTTTGGGATCCTCATGCTGTAAATTGTAAATGTATTGAAAATATGCAGTATACAGACCACCCCTACTTTCCAGCAAGCTACCAATGGCTTTTCTGCTGCTCGTTCCTTTCCTTGATGCGCAATTTGTGGCTCTCCAGTGTGAGTCATGCTTGCTTCAGCTCGCAAACACACTCCAACTTCTGGGACCTTCTCAGGCTTTTCATATTCGTATGTGGCCCACTCCAATCGCCTAAACACCGTAGCTGGGCTGATACGAGTTCTGCTGACCTGGAACATACGGTGGAGGTGCCTGGACACCGCCACCCTCCTGTGCCGACAAAGCATAAGTTTCCGTGACGGCAAGCAGCGAGTCATTGTATAGACCCATAGTCGTCTCGAGGTCCTCCTGGCACTGCATCGCACGAGGGATGAGATCCACGTTTGCGAAAGGATTGTCCAAATTCGCTGAAATTTGTAGTCGCGGCAGAAGTTGCACGCACACCTTAAGATGGTGCTGAACGGACGGATCACGGCGTAAGTCACCACGAGAACTACGAATTGACGCGTTTAGCAGCGCCACGGCCTGCTCCGTGTGGGATAATTCCTCCTCATCCAGCGGCGTGGGGAGCTCCGTAGGCAAACGCGCCTGCTCACGCGCGGCCATTCCCTCGGCGCCACCAGCATTCACGTTCAGCGCACGACCAAATGCACCCGCCGAAGCGCCAGACTCGTCACCTCCGCCGGACATGAGCTGACGACGGTACTGCTCAATCTGGCGCGACACATTCAAAAAGCGGTCCAACTCGGGCACATTCAATGTCTCGGGAAGACGCGCGCACAACTCTAGCACCTGAGCCACGTATCGCTCTAAACCCTGTTTGCGCTCCTCTACAATTGCGCTCGAGTTACCTGTCTTGCCCTTAAACACACCACCCAGAACGTGTTTGCGCGGGAAAAGAGGAATCGTAGCGACCGCCGTCGGGATTTTGCGCTTCAGGTCCTTGTGTAATTTCTCAAAGACGCTGAAGCGGTGAGATACCAGCCACGTCGTGGACTCGCTCGCGTCCTTTGGCTGCCACTGGCAACGCAGTACGTAAACGGTGTACTCCGTGTAGTTATCATCCTGTAGTACTTGAGTTCGGTGCATTTGCGCCTCGAAGAACCCGTCGTGAATAACAATACGACCGTTTTCAGTAGCGAACGATCCCAATGGCGCCGTAAGAGTCGATAAACTTCTCTGTTGTCGAGATTCTCCACGGTAGCCATAGAACCCAGGATCAGCAGCAGCAGCAGCAGACTCGTCACTCGTCGTAAGCAGAGAGCCACACTCATCACAGTGATTGCCGTTCGCCGTGTTGTTAGTTGCACCACAAGCTGGACAACGAATTTGAATGCCATACACACCCGTGTTGTACAAGCGACTCAAAGACTCTTCCTGCTCGGCGGTGAGAGCAGCTCCAGAAGGGACTTCCTCGGGCTTTTCTAGCAGGAAAGGCACCAACTCGTCATACTCGGACTGAGCAATAGCGCCACTCAAAAGCAGATCGTTGAGCTGCTCCAGCTGTTCGCGGTTCTCCTGCGAGACATCGTCCGGGATTTCCACCACGTGAACCTGGCCAGTAGGCGTCTGTACACTGTTTACTTGTGCAAGTCCACTCAGCAGACTAGCACTGACGCTGGCGGCCTCCAGCAGCGCCTTCTCTTTACGACGCTCTGCCTCTTCACGCTCACGATCCATGCGAGCCTCGAGCTCCCTCGCCTCTGCAATAGCGCGCAGCTCGGCCTGGCGTTCGTGTTCTACAGCAGCAGTAGCCTCTGCAGCAGCTGCCTCCGCCTCAGCAACCGCAGCCGCCGCTTCCTTTGCCAATCTAATTGCTTCCTCCTCTGCAAGGCGAGCCTCGGCCTCCATTCGGCTGTTGTCCTCTTCAGCCTTCGCACGAGCCATACTCTCACGGCGAGCAGCGTCAGCGGCTATACGAGCTTCCTCTTCACGACGCTTCGCCTCTTCTGCTTGGCGCTTCGCCTCAGCAGCTCGCGCAGCTGCCAAAACAAGCATTTCTTGCTTCTTTGACTTGAATAAACGACGCGCAGTCATACCACGGAACAAGGCCTGCACCACCACCACAGCAGAACGTCTCTTCTTGTAGTCGCGACGCACCGAGTACGCACGCCACCAGCGCTGAATACGCACCACAGAGTTGCAGCGGAATTGAATGCGTCGGAGCAGCTTCGCAAAACTGTTTTGCGCGGTGACCTTCGCCAAAGCGACGCGCCAACGACGACGCGCGAGCCACAGCTTCATACGCGACACAATGTGCGGACCTTCCACAGCCCAATTAATTTTGAGGATCGAATCCAACACAGCGATTTTGCCAGACTTGAAGAAGAGCTTCGTAATACCCAGCTTGTAAGCATCCATTGGCACCTGGAACGCCCACAAGATAGCCGTGATGAGCGTCGGGTCGCTCTGGTTCGCAAACAGCCGCTGAGCATCAGGTGGCATGAACTTCTTATAAGCGCCAACGAGCTCACTGTAGCTCACACGAGTGGGAAGACCCACCTTGAGCACCTGGGCCGTCTGCATAATACCCTGGCAACGAAGCTGACCCACCACATAACGCGGATCAAACATGCCAACACGCATGAGCGCGTTGGGTTTAATACAGCGAATGAAGTTGCATCGCGTCGCATCGAGGGTGTCCACAAGCTCTTGCATTTGGTTTGAAAACTTGGCAGCTACACTCTTCGTCAGCTTCCTCTTGCCAGGGCGGCTGTTCTCAGCCTCCTGCGTAAAGAACGCAGGCAACAACTTGTTTGTTGATCCCAGGAAAAGATTCGCCATGTCAGGCGGAATCGAGTCGTTGTTCTTGTCAATGAACGAGCCAATAGTGTAGCTCACTGCACCAGCAAAGTGCCTGACAATGAACATGTGTTCCATGTCCTTCGGATGGGGGCGCGGGAAGTACGCGTGTTTTGCATGCTTCGAGTGAAGCGCACGTAGGAACTTGGCATCGCTAGGCTGCGGATTCATCGCTTCAGCATCCAGCAACGCCAAGATACCGGTGGGTTTGGATGCAATCAACTCCACGCACTCACGGTTATCAGGCCACTTGATCTTGCCTACCGTAATACCTTCGCGCTTGTACAACTCCATCTCGGCAATGAACACCTGGTTGTTGAACGTAGCCTGCAGTACCTCGTTCGTGTAATTGATGAGCAATTGCTCGAAGTCGTTGCGCTGGAATGACTCGAAGCCGAAGATATCCAACACACCAATGTACGGCAGCGGGTTGGGGTCGTGACCCAGAGACGAATTCACCTGCTTAATCACCCAATCGAACAAGCGGCTATACAACGCCTTCGCAATAGCGTCACGTGCATACACGGCAGCTTGTTCGTTGCGGCGAACAGTGAACGTCTGTTCAGGTGTCACAATGTCGCGCGTCATCATCACCTTCCACAGATCCTGATCCTTCACACCTAGAAGTTTAGATACTACGGCAAGTGCTTGCTTAGCAGATTCCTTCTCAATCACAGCAGCTTCGCCTTCGGGTGTATCTTCTTCATCGAACTCAATGTTACCAAGATGAAGCAGACCCGCGACCACAGAAAAGATAATGTGCTGAACCTGTTCGTCAATGCCCACACAGCTCAGACCGCGCACCACAGCCTCGAAGCACGCTTTGTCGTCCGTTTCTTCGGCAATGTAGCAGCCGCTCTGGTTCAAGTAGCAAAAGTCCTCGGGCTTCGTAAGATCGAACTCCTTACGAGCTGCAGGCGACGCTCCGGCTAGCAATTGGTAGAAAATGTGGAAGTTGCGTTCACCATCCACTTGGTACACAAGACGCGACTTTTCCAGCAAGTACGTCTCGACCAGCGCGCCGGCCAATTTAAACTCACCGTCCGATGTGAACTGCAGCTTCATAAACTTGCCGAAACGCGACGAATTGTAGTTTCGCAACGTTTTGGCATTACCAAAAGCTTCCAAGATCGGATTCTGCTCAATGAGACGATGGTCGAGTGACGTGCCGTGCTGCTGACGGTTCTTAGACATGGTCTCAATCTCATCTCCACGCGCCTTCTTTCCATACAAACCACGCGTAGTCAAGTGACGAAGCACGATCTTGGACGATTCGGTCTTACCGGCGCCACTTTCACCACTAATGACGACCGACTGGTTCGTCGGTTGGTCTGTGCCGGAGTTGTAGACCATCTGCTGGTACGCCATTTCGGCAATGGAGTAAGGGTGAGGCGAACTGCCCGCAGTGTTGACTACCTCGCTAATACGCGGATTAGGCAGCTCTCGCAGTGGGTTCACGGCGATCAGCACGTTGGCCATGAACGTGTAAGGTTTCTGGCCCGTTCCGTCTCCACCGTCGAGCTTGCAACGCTCTTCCAGATTATGCAGGACGCCAGCCTCGTGAATGTAGTATCTCCACCGTCGAGCTTGCAACGCTCTTCCAGATTATGCAGGACGCCAGCCTCGTGAATGTAGTAGAGAGACGTCATGTCGTCGGCCTCGCGCGGGTTCATGGGTAGTGCATCGGGTCGGTCCACTTGCTGGATCTTACCGGCCTGTGTGCGTACCGTCACCTTGAGGCCGCCAATAGCCATGATAGACGCCTTGTCCCACACGCGTTCAGTGCCGGGCACCCAGACGGTCTGACCAACCTCCACGGGCAGCAACTCTGCGCCCGCATCGGACTTGGACGCCTGACGGGCGATCGGCGGAGGCGTCGACATCCTGAGGTTTAGTGTTGTTACGAGTTGAAGGTATTAGTGAGGCAATGCACGCCTGATTCGAATGCAAGAGGGGAGAGGGGCGGTGAGAACGGCCGAGATACGAGAGGTCAGAAGCTGACTAGGCGCTAAGTGCTCGGCTGCCAGCGAGGCTTGAAGTGACACGAATTGGAATTCCCCCCTCTGCACAGTTCTCGCTGCGATTGGGCGAAAACGAGAGGTGATGTGGTCCACACCGTGGCAAAAAACGGTCAATCGACATATGACTAGCACGTGCCACGCTGGACACGGCGCTCTCTTGCAGCGTGTATCATCGTTTGTTGCATTTGTACGACGTTATTATAGCCTGCAGACTGGCGACTGCAGACTTGACTGTTTGCTTATGTAAGTGGTCTGGCGGTGGCGCGTGGGATTAAGGCTCTACGGGGCTTGCCACGTCCGTCAGGGGTAGGAAACGATCACTTCACTTGGGGGCGCCCGCGAATCGCTCCATGCGGTTCCGTCGCTTCTCCTCAAACTGCATGCAGCAACGCAGTATGTTTTTTGTTAGAATGGTGCTTGGATTGTTCACGCAGGAGAAATTAACTAAGAAAACGTACCACTTCACTGCTCTCGAGGTTGAAGCGCTTGGCGCGCTCCAGACGCCGCTTCTCCTCTGCATTTAAACCAAAGCGCTCGGCGCGAGCCTCCTTCTTCTTGTCAAGCTGCAATATACATAGACGAGTAACACACGCGTCACGTCCAGAGAACCAAAAACAGCCCCATGCAATGAGTCGCCGTGACGAACCACGTACATCATTTGTCTCCAACTGGAAACGATCTGCCCGTTTTTGTCGCTTTGTATTCTCCTCCATGGCCACTGCACAAACCTTGTCAGTCATCTTACGCTTACTGGTCGGCCAGTCGTCTTGTCAGCAAACGTACCTGCGCTGGGAAGATGAAAGCGCTTCGCACGCTCAGCCTACAGACACAAACAACCAAACAATACATCCCACGTCAGTACCTATCACATTTATCTCACTGCTTGCGATCGCCTCGCACCTTCTTGTCCTCAAGACTCAAGGGGATGCCGAACTTGGCAGCACGGGCTGCGCGCTTCTCCTGCTCCGTCATGGTCTTGGTAGTGGCGTCCGTCTCCGGCTCGTTGTTGTTCTCGGTTACGTTCTCAGAATCGTCATCCTGCTTATTCTCCTGAACAGCCTCAGCAACAACCTCAGCAACAGGGACCGGCTCCCCCTTCTTCTCGTTCTTCACTTCCTCCGTCTCCGCGGGGGCAGATGTAGTCTCCACAACAATCGGAGTGGCTTTCTTCACGGGGGACGGAGTCTTAACCTTCGTCTTCAAAGTTGCTTCGGTTTCTGCTTCAACCGCAGCAGCAGCAGCGGGCGCTTCTTTCTTCTTTGACTCGGGCTTCTTGGTCTTCTTGGGGCTTGGCACCTTCAGCTCCTCCATCTCTTGCGCCTCGCTACCAAATTCCTCTTCATCTAACGCCAGTTCCAGTCGCTGGATTAGCTCCGTCTTCAGACCGTTGGAGCTCAGTCCGCGCGACTCTAGCGCCGAGCGCAGCTCGCTCACCTTCATCTTCTTGGGGTTCATTGGCGCTGCACTTGTCATGGTCGATTCGATTTTCAGGCGCTAAACTGAGATCCGAACCCCACTTTAGTGTCATGCGAAGCGAGAGGTCCCTTCATACAGGATACCGGTGTTGGACACAGCTCCTAAGACATCACTTTGTTGCGCGTTGGGGTACTTCATTAAATGAAGTACATGGTGCTGCGCTGATAATGTAAAAAAAATTACATTATCAGCGCAGCACCATCAATTTTGCAGCGTTTGTCGGAGACTTATTGATGTCCGCTTCAGACGTTTAAGGGACAAGACGCTGTTTTGGTGTTAGCAGCAATATTCACCAGTGCCGCCAACAGATAATATATGTTTCCGTCATAATTGCGATGGTGCTGCAATATAGTGCAAAGCCGAAGGTTGAAAAACAAACCTTACTTCTGGCGGATATTGTGATTTTCGTCTCGGTGTGGACGAGCTGCAGATAGCTGTAAGGTCTAGAGCTGAACCGCTGCACAACGACCAGTTCAACAACTGCATGAGTACTGAGTTGTCGTCGGATGGAGATAGCATCGGAGGTGTCAAGCTTCTGCAGGATGCCTGAAAGCGGATATACATCTGGGTATGTTGACGAGAGCTGTATGGGTGATGGAGAGATGATCTTGTGAGCTGATTGGTCTCATGTGTTAATGTATTGTGCAGGATTTCTACGTGACGGTTAAGGCTAAGAGTTCGTCGCACTATAACCTGTCAACGTTACGTCGTCGCTTCCTAAGCACAAGCTGACATTGAGTGGAGGAGAAAGAGACAAGCTAATGCAGCACGTTGAGCGCAAAACCGTCGGACGAGCGTGCTTGGAAATGCCACGAGAACGAGGAGACGGTATCGTGTCTTGCACGCGAGATGTCAAAGTGGAGAACGCAAATTGTGCCGCAGAATTAGCGCTGCAATGTTAGCAACAGGCATCATTATTGGACCACGAGATGGCGAGTAGTGAGGGAGACACAAAGCGCGAGCTGAATCACTTGTTTTGCTTGAACCTAAGCAATTCCCATGTGATTACCGTAAATGCTTCAGCTTCGATTTATGGCTATTACTGTAATTACCTTCTGTAAAATTACCGGAATTTTACCGACATTCCGGCTTTGCCGATTTTAACCAATCCCAGCGCTACAGCTCGGCGGTGGGTTGAATTGGCATACAGTCACCAACCTACAAGGAAGAGAACAAACCCTTGTGCCGCCATGGCGTCTGTGCTTTTCTCCGCTCCGGTGGCCCCAGTCTCCAACATGGACGCCACGCAGTACTCTCTTCCTCAGCAATCCGCCTCCACATCGCCACGCATGCTGGCGCAGTACCAAGTGATGCATACCTTGGGCTCAGGCCTTCAGGGCAAAGTGAAGCTGGGCGTGGACCCAGTAACGCAGCAGCGTGTGGCGCTCAAAGTCATCGATATGGCCAAACTGAACCGCAAATCCATGATCAACGTCTACCGGGAGGTAGAGGCTATGTCGCGTGTTTCACACGCCAATGTGCTGCGGCTCCTATCGGTTCACGACGATGTGTCGTATTACAAGAAAGACGGCCGTAGCAAGCAGGTGATAGTGATCGTGCTGGAGCTGGCCACGGGCGGAGAGCTCTTCGACTTTATGATGTACACAGGCTGTTTTTCGGAGAATATCGCTCGTGCCTACTTCCAGCAGCTTGTGGCGGGGCTTGAAGCGTGCCACGCACAAGGCGTGTACCACCGAGACATTAAGCCCGAGAATCTTTTGTTGGACGAAAGTTTCGCGCTGAAAATCGCAGACTTTGGTCTCTCTGGGCTGAGGGAAGATTCTAATGGAGCGGTCGTGGAGCTTTACACGCAGTGCGGCACGAGAGGATACATGAGTCCCGAAGTGCTCTCGTGTCTGCCGTACGGAGGAGAGCCGGCTGACGTCTGGTCCGCTGGAGTCGTGTTATTTATCATGCTGGCGGGATTCCCGCCTTTCCAGATTGCAACGAACCAGGACTGGTGGTTCCGAGCGTGCGCGGCGAAGCAGCACGAGGCCTTCTGGGCGGCACACGCGCGCTCTGCCACGTTTTCGCCCGGGGCCATGTCCCTCATGACGCGCATCTTTCACGTCAAGCCTCAGGATCGGATTACACTAGAAGAGATCAAGACACACCCGTGGTTCCAGAAGAGCACCGTTCCACAAGAGGATTTACATGCTGAACTGATGTGTCGCAAGCTGCAGGTTGAAGAAGAGAAACGCAAGGAGCGCGAAGAGAAGATGCGTGCGGCCGCCAAGCAACGACTGCAGCACGAACAAGAAGAATTCGATCCTTTCAACCAGGATGTTGAGCGATCGATGGCATTTCCAGCGACTTCAGAAATCGCGACTGCTGAGGTAAGTTCGATGAAGGCACCGTCGTACCCTCCCACGAGTGTGGCTCTCTACACCAGTTTCCAGTCAAATCGTGAAGCCTCGGAGTTGCAGACGCGTGTGGAGAAAGCGTTGACGGAGCACTCGGCTCGTTTCGTAGCGCGCAAGGACCGCTTCAAGACTAAGGCCACGATGAGTACCAACACTGATGATGTGGGATTTGCTGTCCGGATCTACTCACTAGACAATGTAAGGGGCTATAGCGAGGACGATCGGCGGCAGCCTGGGCACGTTGTAGTTGCGAGTGAGCGGGAGAGGGTTCGCGATCGCAGCTAGCAGCATCACACTGCTTGTCGCTTTACCTCTGGTGCTTGCTTGCTGTGTGTCTGTGTGTTTTGGCTGCCAACCATTGTATGATTGCTGGATGCACTTGGACGTTTGCTGACGTGACGTGATTGTCTGTTGTTTAGGAACCGGGAAAATGTGTGGTGGAGTTCCGGCGTACAAGCGGTGCGTGTCTTAAGTTCCAAGAAGCATACAAGAAGCTGAGCAGCTCGCTGTCCGACCTTGTTTGGGATACGGAGGAATCAGAGACAACGGACGAGTCGCCCACGGAGGAGATCATTTCTGACGAGGCCATGATGATTTAGATTCGAGTCAAGCTAAAGTCCACAAGGCGGAGGAAAATGATACACCATGCTAGTCACACAGAATCGCGCACGTTAATTAGGGAAAACTGAGTTCACATCGTCAGTCCATATAAACTATGTATTTTTCGTCCATTTGCTTTATTCACATTCTTTAAGTTTTGAAGTGTTTCCTCTTAATACTACACCTCCTATGTAGTTGAATCAATATACTTACGGTAGTATACGTTCCTAATTGAACCAGAATTCGATATGTATTTTTAGAAGTACTACTACGTAGTACATGTACACTATTAATAATAGCTGCATTCGAAATAAGGTATCCTGCTGCTATTAATACATGTCAAGTGTATCATGGATCCGAACATTTCAATACGATCGCTAAGATGGAACATTCATGAAGCGAAACAGTTTGCCTTTATTTACATGTAATTGGTAAGAACAAAGTTGTTGCATTCGTGTATACCTACATGCGCTCACCTTGCCTCTGTCTCCGTAGTAGTACGCGATCCCTTGACGATCTCGAGCTATTGCACCGCCTTCTCTACCGAATTATCATAACTCTTCTGCAGCCAATTCACAGTGAGCAGACGCGAGAAAGCGTCCGTCGAGGGCGCGTTTGCGTCTTCACCACTCGCCACCCGAAATTTCAACGTTTTGGTCTCGCTGCCCAGCATTATGAACGAGTTCGAGCTCCAGTAGCCAAGTACGCCCAGAGCGTCTACCTCGACGAACAACGCCACAAAGTCTGAGGCCACGAGCTCAACACTAAACACGACGATGTCATCCATCACTGTCTTCACAACCGAGTGCACTACAACATCACCCCAGCCAACATTGAGGCTCTTGTACGGTGCGAAGAAATGGTGCGTGTCTCCGCAGGCGGCGACGGCGTCAGAGTTGGCGGCACTCTTGGCAACGCATCGGACGTACAAGAAACATGATCGTCGGTGACAGGAAGTGGTGTCGAGTTCCAGTAATGCGTCGATATCAAGCTCCTCGATCGAGCGGCTCTCCTGAACAAACCCAAAAGTTGGTAAATCAGACCTGAAGGAAGTAGTACGACATCGTTATCCGTACCAAAGCAGCTATTCGAATATCGTGGCGATCGATGGTCTTCACAAGACTGCCACAAGTTGTTCGTCGGACCTCAAACGTGACGTCAATGCGCAATTCTTCGTTCACATCGCTCACCCCGTACACTTGTAAGGCTTTGCCATCGCGCTCCTCGTAAACTGAAATGATAAATGGAGCAAACGACCGCTGCGCTGTGTAGTGCAGACTTTTCCATCGACCGGAGTACTCGATACTCGACCAACTGCTGCCTTGCCAAATATCGTTGAGCTGCCAGTACAGAATGCCCATCGTCATCCCGAGCTCCACATTCTTTCCCCGTCGCCATGTTTGGATGGCAGTTTGGTAACACAGAGCCTGCTGAATCTGTGTCAGGTACAGATACGACTCAATCCGCTTGCTGATGCTGAAGCCCAAGGAATCATCGTTTTGCACATCAGCCGCTTCATTTAACCATTTCTCGTTGTGAAAGGGAAACGGGACGTGAAATCGAAGATTCAACTGCGTCAGCATTTGGGTTGTACCGTTCTCGTGCCTTTCCCGGTATTTTAGGAACCGCCAGAAAGCTTGAAAAGACTCCCAGTCGTCTTTAGAGCTGACATTACGGAGCGATGCAGCCGATGGCCAACTCTGAAAGCCAAACTCAGAGATAAAGCGAGCGCGTGGGTACATCCGGTAGTCTTGACAATCGTTATCGTAATCGTAGAAGTGAACATCCCTGCAGCAAAATACACCGACGATGATCAGATTCTGGTTTTTACAAAGACGATAAAACACGCACCCAAACGCGACTTCATTCGAAGAACCCCATCGTTTCACATAAGGATCAACGGAATACAAACCATTAGATGGAGACGTATCCACAAATGGTCGAGTCGAATCCATTGCAGTAATAGTCGGATAGATGAGATCAACAAAGAGTTTTGTAAAGTCGACAACCGCGATGTCTCGGTTGAAGGTCGTTCCTGGCGGAAAGATCGGAGCCTCGACAAACTGCTCCATCATGTTCTCGTTCTCGTTGTTTCCGCCCCAGATAGCGATGGAGGTGAACTTACGCAGTCGGTAAAGTTGAAACTTCACCTCTTTCAGTACATTATCTAGGAATGCAGCATCACGAGGGTACATTCCGCAAGCGAACATGAGTTCCTGCCATACTAAAATGCCTAATCGATCGCATTCGGAATAAAACAAGTCGGATTCATATCGTCCACCGCCCCACACACGAACCTGCAGCGCAACGGATTCCCCATGAGATATTTCTTTTTCCCAGCCAAAGATTCACCCACCATGTTCATATTTGCAACACGCATGCTCTCAAGCAAATGACGCACGGTCGACATCTTGGTGCGTGTGGGGAACGAGTCAGTTGGAATCCAGTTAGCTCCCTTAATAAAGACAGGAACGTGGTTAATTTTGAAGTAAAACGTCTTCCCCGTCACGTTACCAGCACTTGTGTCGTCTTGAACTAGCTCCACCTGACGAATGCCGCTCTTGTGCGACAGAGAAGTCTTGAAATTCGCATTCCACGCTTCGACCCGTAAATTGTACAGATAAGCTTCGCCGTACCCCACAGGCCACCAAAGTCTCGGATTCTCTAGGCGAAATCTACAACCACATGAAAATTATACCAAGAACAGATCTACGTTAGTAATACGAAGACTCTAGCAAACTCACCGGTGTATATCATCTCACGAAAGTTCAATCGCCGCGTCTTCCGCCCAATCCTCGGGTATCACCGTAGTCACCATACTCTCTCTCACCTCATTCACGAATAGCTCAAACGTAACATTTTCATGCCTAGCTTGGCCACCATCCAGCATCACCCTGACCAAAACATCCACGGGCGAGAGAGAGCCTTTCCCATCAGGAAAAACATGAACAACCTCCAAATCCCTCAGCCTTACCACTGCCTCCTGCAACTCCAAGTACACCGACCCTGCAATACCCGTTGTCACGTGCGCTGGACCCCAATCCCAGCCAAAATCCGACCCGGCCTTTCGGACGAACGACCGATGCGTCGGCTCTGTCCATGTATTGAAGTTTTCGGTCGCAGGGATGAAGTACGGGTACGTATCTGCCTGCTGTCGAGCGTACGCAGTCGCCGGCTCGAAGACCACTTGGATCTGATTTTCGCCAGCAATTAGTATCTCTCCTACGTCAATATTGTATGATAAAAAGGAGTTTGCTGTCGTTGCAATCAGCTTCCCGTTGACTTTCACTCGAGCCACGCCATCCAGAGTCTCGAACACGAGTTTCGCCTTCGTAAAACCGGCATCAGTGGGAAGCGTCACCTGCGTTTCATATACCCACGTCTCGAGCGCCACCCATCGGTATTCTCTCTCATTGAAACGGTAGTACGGATCGTCCAGTATCCCCGCCTCCATCAAGTGGGTGTGGGAAGTACCAGGTACGGAAACGCTGTTGACGCGGACGGAGCTGTTGGTAGAGCGAAACGTCCATCGGCTTAGCGGGATGATCGAAGCTGTCGTTGCGATTACCCAGATGCAATGCACCGCTATTAGCAGCGCGACGCAAGTACAATGCCACATGACTAGGTGGAGGGGGATTGGCAAGTGGACCCATCTATTTTACCCTATCTACCGGTATTTTACTTCAACCACGTCAGCGGATAATGGATACATCGCAATAATTGAGCGCGCCACATACATTTGGAGGTCGGAGGTCGGAGAGCGTGTTGAAGCTTGCTCTTTTGACTTGTCGGGCAAGAAAGCAAGCAACAACATCACCACAAAGACGCTACAAAAGCAAGGTCGCTTTAGCCGCGCCGAGTTAAACACGGAAACTGCCACAGTTGACCTTTGTCCTGCTCGATGGCTTCATGGTAGAAAACAAATCTACCGCAACCAAAATGCAGCATAAGCGCCGCTTTGCGTTGGTGTTTGGTGTTGCGCGGATAAAGTAGCTTTGATAATAACTTAACAAGATTGACCCCTATCCATATCGTGAACGAGGTCACTTGGCCTCTTTCTCTTCGACCCTCCATCGTAATCAGGGGTTCCGAATTAATAATACTACGGGGAATATATTATAATATTTCCGTAAAATAACTGATTGCTACTACCCAACAGCGGAAATAAAATAACGATTAGTCGAAGACAACTTGATTTGTAGGCCCACCACCGCACTCGTTTGCTGCCGATTCACTTGGAGATGTTTTTATTCCTAAAAATGAATCGAAGTTCTGGTCAGCGAGTACCATCAGTGCGATCGTGAATCGTCCGACATCGTAGACCCCCTTTAGTTGATATCCGTGCCTCTGCAATTGCCGCAGTCTTGGTGTGTTAGTATTGAATAATTGATTTTGCTGTGGTGCTGGTTCGAATACAGTTACGTATTCCGAGTAAGCTGCGCAATTTCATTGCCGTTGTATTATCGGAACCCCTGATCGTAATGGCACTCACTACATGTAAAACCATGAATCTCGCTTGTACTGTATACTTAGTACTGTAATAGTCTTAGGCTTCGGTTGACCGGTAGATAGTATGAATGTAATCGAGGTTCTACAGCTCGGTCTATGTTAATTTAAACATTGTTAACCCTTAGCTCACAAATTGTCCTACCGTGGGCTTTTTGTCCCACCGGTGGGACGACATCAGTGTGTGTCTCCTACGATACTTTATGGACTTTTGTTGGCATCAGTTAAAACAGTAAGACTGTGTGTTTTCTCCGCCGAAAAAAGCGAAACAATCGGAGGTGCGAGTCGCGAGATATGTCATTTTCGTAATTTTTTCGATAAAAATAACCTCTTAATAAAAATAACCCTCTTAAAACTAATAAGCGATACCCTATAAAATGGCACCCCAGTATAACGTTTTTCGAAAACACGACACGATGTATTAGTGCTTTCTATTTAAAGCGATGTCATGGCCTTAGAAAGTGAAAAGCGTTAAAATTGCAAAAGTTAATGATGATTTAAACACGGATGTTGTACTTTCTATGAAAATAGATTTGATTAAAATATGTCCCACCGGTGGGCTTTTTCGCCGTCCAGCTAAGGTAACAGTTTAATTTAGATGTTGTTACAATATTTTCATTTCTGACAGCCAATAAAAATGCTCCAGATAGTTTTATAATCGCAGGGGTGGAGACAGCAAGTATGACGAATGTGACGAGCATTGAGAGCGCGATGGCGGACGTGGAGCAGCAGATCGAGGCGTCGGTGCTCCGTACTGCCGAGATGTTCGCTCTGACCAAGCGCAGCGCCGCATCGACCTACGATTACGCGCCCAGGTATGAGCGTCGTCAACAAGATAAACCTACCGCGTCTAACTGTAATGTATCTCTGTCGTGTTGTCCCATAACCAGCAAGAAAGTGCGCGTGCGCACCAAGCTTAACAACACGTATCTACTGGACTTCCCAGATTCTTTGCTCGAGCCCAAAGCGTCGGCTGGAGCTGTAGAAACAACTCCCACGCCGACGGAGATTGCGACGCTCACGGCGCCCGGTCCTGCTCCTACACCGACTGATGTAGTCGTGGGTGGTTATCCAGTGCCGTTAGTCCCTGGTGTTTCCATTTTAGGCGAAGATTCCGCAGCAGATAAACTGTCGTTCGTGGATCAGGTGGCGATAGAAGCCGAGCAGGAGCTGGCGCTCAAGAAGCGCAAGATGTACGTCATTTTTTGCTTGGGTGGGGGTTAATTCTCGTGGTCTGATTAAGTATTGGTGGCAGTGCCGCGGCAAATGTCAATGGAGATGTCTCGGCGGTTGTAGAGTACAATAAGCAGACAGAGACAGCGGCGCATTTCGGCTCGAGCGCGATCATTCGTCGTCGTGCGACGCAGGTGCCAAAACCCAAGTGGCACGCGCCATGGAAGCTCAAGCGCGTGATCGCAGGACACTTGGGGTGGGTACGCTCGATCTCCGTGGACCCGACCAACGACTGGTTTGTCACCGGCTCCGCTGACCGTACTATTAAGGTCTGGGACTTGGCTTCTGGGCAACTGAGACTCACGCTGACCGGCCATATCAATGCAATTCGCGGCCTGGAGGTGAGTCCGCGCCACCCTTATCTTTTCTCTGCCGGCGAAGACAAGAAGGTGCTGTGCTGGGATCTTGAGTATAACAAAGTCATTCGAAGCTACCACGGCCATTTGTCGGGCGTGTTCTCGCTGAAGGTGCATCCGACGCTCGATGTTCTCATCACTGGTGGTCGTGATGCCGTTGCTCGGGTAAGTGTTTGGTAGGCTTGGTTTGCAGATGTGTTTGACGCAGCTGAAAACGTTTTTTTCTCTGTCTCGCTTGGCCATGTCTGTAGGTGTGGGATATGCGGACGAAAAACCAAATTCACGTGCTTTCCGGTCACCAGGGCACTGTGTGGGCTTTGGAGACGCAAGCGACCGATCCGCAAATTATCACGGGTTCCAGTGATAGCACAGTCAAGGTAAGCGTGCACGTGTGACTGCGTATTGTGCTGTATGTATTTGTTTCTGAAATTTTGCTTTCGTTCCTTTCAGTTGTGGGATCTTGCCGCTGGTAAGGTCATGACAACACTGACAAACCACAAGAAGGCTGTCCGTGCTGTGACGAAGTCTCCTACGGTAAGTTCGTGTGCTCTCTGTCATGCGCTGCTACCATTTCGCCACACGCTCACTTTGCGTTTTATTTAAATCGTTTCTACCCAGGACCACACATTCATGACAGGGGCCGCTGACAACATGAAAAAATGGGAGGCGAAGGAAGGTCGCTTCCTGCGCAACTTCTCGGCGCACAACGCTATCATCAACTCGATTTCGATCAATCAGGACGGTGTCATGGCGTCTTGCGGTGACAATGGATCGTTGCGTTTCTGGGACTATCAAACAGGTTACTGTTTCCAAAACGACTTAACGAAGGCGCAGCCAGGTTCTCTCGACAGTGAAACAGGCATTTACGCATCAACGTTCGATAAGACAGGCCTGTACGTGTACTGCGTGCCATGAAGTTGCTTGTAGGATGTATACGTGGCTAACGATTTTTCTGGTAGGCGTTTCATAACATGCGAGGCGGACAAGACCATTAAAGTGTGGCAAGAAGACAGCTCCGCATCGGAGGAATCCCACCCAATCAACATGACGCAATGGACGAAGGATTTTACCGCCCCAAAGAGATACTAGGAAATTGATCGCAGAGCTATGAACGTTGCTGTAAATTTGCATACAGATGTCGTATGCTCTCGATTCTTGCTCCGCATTAAAGTACGCTCTCGAGTCTTGCTTGTCATTAAAGGATCCTTAATTATGCTGGCTCGATGCTTGTTTCTGTTAAAAGGTGTATGAGGTTTGCAACCGTTTGAAGTACTACCTAGTAGTAAATACTGTCAATGAAACAAGCAGGGGAGTTAAACCAAACAAACGCTTCAATTTTAAGAGATTCCTATCAGTTGTCCGGTCTTGGCGCCATTCTTCTGGTCCTCTGTATTGTGGTAATTGTTTTGCATCGTCCTCAGCTTACAGCAGCGGTCTGCGCTCACTGTTAGAGCCACGGCGGCTGTTGAAGTAGCGAATGCCAGCGACCACGGCTCCAACCGCTACGATTGCTGCGACTACAATGCCCACGATAGACAGCACCGACAGGCCGCTGCTACTGGACTTTCCGTTTAGAGCGCTCGCTTCTGAAGCGGTCGGAATGCACTTGGTTTTTGCCAGTTTACTAAACCACTTCGCAGCTGGACGCGGAATGCGCTCAAGCTCCGTTGGCTTCGCCGAGACATAGTCCTTGGAGCCTGTTTGAGACGTAAAGTTGACGTAGTACAGGCCGAAGCGCGGTTGGAAGGAGCCCCACTCGTAGTTGTCCATGTACGACCACGCCGTATAGCCGATAATCTTGATCTTCTCCTCGGTCACGGCCTTGTAGACCTGCTCCATGTAGTTCTCGTAGTACCACATTTGGTCCTCGCTCTCCACCTCGTCGTTGCCACACCAACCGTTCTCCGTCAGAAGCACATCAGCCTTCGGGTCGTGTGCGCTCACCCATTTGATCAGCGCAAGGTATCCGGGTGGGTAGGCCGTAAACCAGGGACAGTTGTGGTTACCGTGGCGGTCCTTGCTGGAGAGACGCGAGCCCTCGGGGGCGCGTGTGTCGTCCACGCCCTTGTCCTTCTCCCAGCCCAACGTAAGCTTGTCACAGCTGCGCTGCGATGTGGGCGAGTTGCAGTCCGTCACTAACTTGGACGCGTAGTGGTTGACCATGAAGAGGTCGTATGAGCCCTTAATGATCTCAGCCTCCTTCCGGGTGAAATGCGGCAGACGATCGCCCACTACCTCGCGCATGACCGCAGGGTAATCACCAGAGATCATCGGCTGCAAGAACCAGCCGTAGTCGAACTGCAGGGCCCGCTCGGCAGCAGCAACGTCGGCAGGGTTGCTCTCGTCCGCAGGGAACATCATGTGGGCCACCAGCACGATACCAATACGAGCCGTGCTGCGCACAATACCAGTGCTTCGGAACTCACGAAACTTTTGCACCGCCAAAGCGTGGGAGCGCAGGAGGTTGTGCGTCACAATGTACGTGTTGATGTCTGACCCAGTGAAGCCAGGGGCGTGTGAACCAGTGCCATAGCCCTGCGTCACGAACGAGTACGGCTCATTAAATGTCGTCCAGTAATCAAGCTTCTGGCCGAACTCCTGGAACATGAGCGTAGCGAAGTCGACATAGTGCTGGACGATGTCGTCGCTGAGCCAGCCAGCGGGGGAGAGTTCCGTTTGGAGAGCAGACGGCAGGTCCCAGTGGTAAATGGTCAGAATCGGGACGAGCTTGTTCTTGGCCATCTCGTCAATGAGGTCATGGTAGAAGGCGATGCCTGCAGGGTTGGGTTTCATGCGACGTGTCGTCGGATTCCACGTCATGACGCGCGACCAGGAGACGGAGAAGCGGAAAGACTGGAGGCCGTCGTCGGCCATCATCTTGAGGTCACTCGGATAACGGTGGAAGAAGTCGTCGGCCACATTAGCGCACTCGAGACCTGGCTTCTCGCGGCAGAAGTCGTCCCAGATACTGGACGTACGGCCCACGTCCTTGTACGCGCCTTCCACTTGGTACGAGGCAGTGGCCGAGCCGAACATGAAGTCATCAGCAAAACAGCGTTCTTCTGCAGCAGCGGAGGTGCCTGGAACCAGAAGCGCGGCGAGGACGCAAGGCAGCAGGCGATGCAATAGGTTCATGACGACCGATGTCTGAGGGTGAAGATCTTCTCTTATCTGCGCAGAACCCGGGAAATTGGAGACTGGCGGCCAGTAGAGCTTAGTTGAAGTTGCTGAGATTTGGGGATAACTTAGAGTGCTCACACACCAATGATCGCAGTCATTGTTCTAATCTAGGCGTGAGTGAGCAAGCTCAGGTTGCACTTGCCCAAGCCGTTCGGCACGACAGAATTCGTCGTTCAGGTGAAGAAAGGTGGCGTGCAAAGCACGCGAAGTGTATACGACAACGAGTTCAAGTTGGGGTGATTTTTTCTGGTGCGATTCCTGACGTTAATGAGCTCCAACCACAGCGTCCTCTAAGCTATGGCTGCCCCGTTGTTCATGTGTCTCTCATTAAGCAAAGGCCAGGAGTGCAACCCGCGGTGGTGGTGCGGCACTGCCAGTGATACTGCTACAAATCATGCAGATGTGGACCACGATATGTATCCACGCATCAAAGCTTGCTTTTGTTGTTGTATCGCGGCAGTGCCAAGTTTGCTGTGCGCTCGCCTTCGTCTCGAGATCACCGCCAGGCTGACGTCGACTCCGGGGGAAGGGAACGCCGCAGCTCATCGGTATCCTCTCGTACAACTGAAACGGGACGGTGGTGCTTTAGATGGAACAAGCCTGACCGACAGCGATCTGCGGCGGGGTCAGGGACCAGAGCCCAAAATACGAAAACGCCGAAATGCTCTTTTAACGTCAGTTTTTTTTGCGGTAGATCGCTTGCTTTCATCGCAAAGTATCTTTATTGTGAAACTACGGGTCGCTTGCGGATGAACTCTGAATGGCCAGCTACGCGGCCGTCACGCGCTGAAGCATGATTTGGTGTGTACGTGGCGATAACTTGTCTTCGCCATGCGCAGTGTAGGTGCTCGGTACGATGAACATTTGTGGCTTTGGAGTCTGCAGTTCCATGCGCTCAAAGCGTAAAGTTGCTGAGACTGAGGGCACCAGGGGAAAGCAAAACTGGACTGGGAATCCGTCCGTCAGTGCCTGCAGCGTATCCATCAGAAGTGGTGGTTAGTACTGTTGCTACAGATGTCAACTGTCACCTCATACCGCTAAGAAGAAATCTTGCATGCTTTCAAAAGCGCTAGTCGTCTTGGAAAGAACCTCAATTACGGGTAGAAATTCTGAAACCTGTAGCATGACAGGCAGCCGCACAAATACGTGATTAGTTCGTCTGCCCAACGTGATGAATCCCCAGCAAACATGAATGAGCGCACGGTCAATGGAAACTGATCGCTCAAATAGACAGTCGCGGGGAACGATTTGGTGATCTTGCGGCACGAGGGCTGAGTGTGCACCATGATATAGTGACGAGGTTTCATCCGAAGCAACTGCTTCGGTAAACTCTCGATTGGCACACCAAACCAGTCTTCAAACGTCATTTCCTGCTCTTTGACTCTCGCTTGAATATCCCAGTGTTCACCTTCCATGGCGTCTTTGGGCTCCCCTTCGGCAGGGTGAATCGCAAAGCGCAGCTTCTTCGCCCTGGATTCATAACCAAGCGTTAAGAACCTACGTATCGATTCTTGCCTCAAAGTACAATGCGCATCAAGGACTCACCGAACACGTGAGTACGAGTTGTCCCACGTAAAAGCAAGGGTACCCGAGCTAGTGGCCTCGAATGAACCAGTCTCCTCATTCAGTTGAGCTTCAATGCGTTGCAAAGGGACAACTTCGACCCACTCGTTGCCATTGTTCTCCTCGAGAAACCGAACTCCGAACTTGATATCACGCTTTTCAGTAGAGAACTTCCATTTAAGTGCTTCGCCCCGTGTCAACTCCACTGATACTGTGTGGTTCGCCTTGGGCTCGATTACTACGTCGGTGTAGTGATTGGTCATGGTAGCCGCTTCAGTCAGCTTCGACACGGCGTCGTATGCGACGGTCTGCAACATCACCCGTCAGTATTTAAAAGACCAGTGTGGACAACAAATACCTAGCAGCACACGTACTTGTTCGTTTGCAGATTTCGGTGGCGGGTGCGCCGGGTTGTGGGGCTTGCGGTAACGAAGTGAGGCCGCAACACCAACCATATCGACAACTCGAGTATCACTCCAGCGACCGATGTCTTGGCGCATTGGAGCAGATGAAAACCACGCACATTTCTTATTGAAAGCGACCTTGGAAGCGTCCAAGTCGGTCGTGACGATCGAAGTGATCATCAAGAAATGCACCATCTGGTCTAGATCCGCCTCCGTTAGCTCCAAGTCAAACTTCAGCAGGTCGGTACAAGTCTTGGCTTCATTATCGAGACACAGGAACTTTCCCTGGTCGCCCTGGAGCAAGAATGACAGGTCACCTCGATCCCATTTGCCGTCCTCAAAGCCCACCAAGGTGACATCGACGCGGATATCCTGACCTGCCTTCCAGATTTTCACTGTGTCCGACGGCAGCCAGCGAGAGACGCCAGGGATCCATGTGGAGACGTCAACAAGCATCTCGCAGTAGAAGTCGGGGACCTGAGCCAACCTTGGACATATATCGTTGATTTTCTGCTGCAGCAGCGCTGGCGATTGCGCTTTCTCTACAAAAGATATGATCCCAATGCCGTGTTGGTAAGTCGGGAGAGAACCGAAGTGTTGGTAAACTGCGAGACTTGCCTTTGCGAACTAGAAAGCGTAAAATCTCTTCATTCTCCGTCACCACCGCGTGGTGAATAGCTTTCCAGCCCTCTGTATCTCGAGAGCGAACCCGTGCTCCAGCGTCCTAAGCATAAATTATTTATAATGAGCAAGGTTTCATTGTGTACAAAAGTGCAATCATTCGCAGTACTGAACAGTACCACCAAAGCCTTCACGATCGCGGCGGCATTTCGGTGTGCGAACTTTAGCGCCAAATGGAGCGCGCGGTTGCCACGATTGTCTCTCGTCTCGAGCGCCTCCTGGCCGCCATTTTTCAGACACTCACGTATCTGCTGCAGGTTCCCGTTCTATAATAATGCGGACAATTATAACGTGTACGAAAGTTCGGCTTTCCTTCCCGTTGCTCATACTTGACTCACCCAAAGCGCGATTTGGAGCGGTGTGGGCATTCCGCTGATGGAATGAGCAAGGCTGGCCGCATCCGAGCTGCTTTGCATCGTAGCTGAGAGAAAAGTCGACACTGGGGAGGAAGGGTGCAGTCTTTGTTGGGACGAGCCATTTTTTAGGCATTTCGTCCATGCACTCCTAACGACTTTGCTTTATATCTTGATAAAATATGTTTTTACTCTTAAAAAACGTTACACCTAAGTATTAGCATTTTTAGTACTTCTCCATGACTACTGGTACATCATCGTTTCAGTACTACTAAATGTACTACTTGCAGCTCTGCTCCATAATATTATTATGGGGAAATCCGCTTTGGGGTCCTGGAATTAAAAATAATTCGGTTTGGGGTCCCCCGAATTACTCAACTGGAAATTAGTCCTGATTTTAAGAAACCTACCGTGTTTTGAAAACAGAACATAGGAACCTGCTTCATTTGCTACGCTATTGTTGTGTAGCATGTAGTCTAAGTGTACCCAAATTTGTATAATGTTGTTTGATGCACTATGATCTCAACAATAGGATATGTGGCGTTCTGGGTATATGTATACTCAACGTATCCTGTGTCCTCGACGTATTCCGTGCTTAAAATAGCGTATGAGTCTCAACGCTGTGCTCCTAGCGTATGCTATGTGATTTACATATGCTATCACCGTTTTTGCATGTTGCTGTCGAAGTGTCCCCTTCGATCTTTATACGACAACTCCCGCCAAGGCCTCTTCATGTTGCTTTCGTAGTGCGCGTTGAGCAGCCCGCTTCTTAGCTTCCTTCTCCCACCGCACGCAAGTTCGTTGATTGTGCCCCGTCTTCCGATATCGGGAACAGTGTATTGGAAAGTCGCCGTTGATGTACTCCGAGCGGCTGCACAGCCGTATCTTCTTCGGGCGTCCGCGGACAGCTGTAATTGCAGGAGGCTTCAGATTGTCATTTTGTTGGAACGATACGTCCACGGTCTTAGCGCTCTTCTCAACACTTTTTTGCAGCCTCGACACCGAGTAGTACTCTGAAATTACAGTTAATGGGTCAATTCCGCGCGAAAGTAGTGCAGCGCACCCATGTACACATGGATACTTGAGCTCGGTCCACAAACCACATGAGCCCAACTTGAGCGCTATGTTTACCGTGGCATACGTATTGTCGGATTCCCGCATGACTTCATCCTCCTCATCAGAAATTGGGGAAACAGCCGCTTCCGTCCAATGCGCGAGGAAGTGGCCGAGGCTACAGCTTGTGAGGACAGCCAGGTTGGCGAGTCATCCGAGGGGAGGACCAGGAAGAGAAGCCGGCATCACCGCCCGTAGCGAAGCCGAAGACGGGAAAGCGCAGCGCCGCCACCCCGCGCGCTGGCGACGACGTGGAGCAGAAGAAAAAGAAGAAGGAAGAGCGGACGGCCAATGAAATCAGACGTCTCACTTAAGTACGCCACGTGTGTACCCTTATGGTACAGGGTACGCTACGGTTATAGGATACGTTTGGGTTACAGAGCATACAATTGAACAGGTTGGCGACGACCCGGGTCGTCGCAAAAGAAATGAAGCCCAACGGACTTAATTTTTTTTTTAGAAGAAGCCAAAAGGGTTTTTGAAGAGCCCGAAACGAACATGCCCCAACGTCACCCATACCAACATTCGCTAGCAAGATGGCAACTCCTTCGCCATCCGCACGTCTGCGTTCAGGTGGTCCCGGTGGGTCCATGCAGACGAGGCCAAGAAAAAGTAGGACCGTACGTGAGCGTCGAAATGCCCTTGATCGTGCACGGGATACGATAGGTGTAGACGTTGTTGCTGATCTTCAAGCGACGTACAAGTCGCTTGATTGTAGATGGGGCAGCTCAGAACATGCTCAAGCAGAAGGGATGGTCATTGCTCTGCTACAACAAGGAATACCAGACGCACAATTTCGGGCTGTTTAAGGACCAGCGCTTCTAGAGTAGCAAGTGATGCACCTCAAATTTCATCCGCTCCAACTACGGGTAGTGAAGTAACCACAGAGACACCATCAACACGACCACGGAAAAACCATATCTCAAAGGAGGCAGGAAACACCTGCTTAGGTAGATGATCATCAGTACCTATGTAACTGCATTGAAAAATCATCATGCATAATAAAAGGATTTGCGCGCACCGGGTTCTTTTGTTGACCCGGGTCACCGCCAACCTTTTCAATTGTTGCAGCATACGAAATGATCACGCTAGCTAACTCGATAATCTCAGTAAACATGTCTCTTGGAAAATGTTTTCAAAACACGGTAGGTTTCTTAAAATCAGGGCTTGAGGAACTCTGGGGACCCCAAACCGAATTATTTTTAATTCCAGGACCCCAAAGCGGATTTCCCCTAGTATTATGTACCAGTACCGGTAGTATATTATGAAGTAGTACTGATATTATGGGCATGATGGACCCGTGTCGCGCTCTGCTGATTGGCTGAGAGGGCGATACGCTTCTTGAAAGATTTTTGGGTTTTATAGATGCGGTTGTTTGGGTTTTATAGACGCAGACACACGTGCAAGTACAGCAGTACTTGCCATTTTAGGTTTTCGTCGGTAAATCGTGATGGACGCCGCTCTTGGCCTATTCGCTTCCGTGCAAGCGAGCACGACGCAGATCGCCGAGAAGTCCAAGACAAAGACATTGGTGGTATTGTCGCTGCCGGAAGAGCCCGACCGAAAGGAGAAGCGCGATTTCGAGAAGCTGCTCGCGTCGTTTGTTTTCCTGTTCCGCGGCCGCGACGACATCGTACGTGAAGTTCGAAGATACAATGGGGACAAGTAGGAGCTGTTGTGCTAACTGCGACCGACGTGGTCATGTAATCTAGACGCTAGTGCAGTCGGCTCTGAGCGAGGTCCAGGCGGCGAGCTTCGCAGTGTTCAAGGACGGCGCGCAGGTGGCCACCGTCACGAATGAGGGCGACCTCAAGGAGCGCGTCGTGAAGCTGGTGGAGCAGATCGGATGGAACCCCGACTGCCCTGATGAGACCCACCGGGCCTCTCAGGCAGTACGATCGGAGGCCTCACAGGCTGTACGGGCTGAAACGGAGCCTTCTCAGCTCGTACAGCCTATACTTGACCTCACTATGGTCCGACCGGGACCCCCTCAGGCTGTACGAGCCGGGCTTCTCCAAACGGAGCCCTCTCAGCCCGTACAGCTGCACAACTATCTAACGCCCATCAATGCGGAGGAGCTGCTGGGGGATGTGGCCGCGTTCACCGCCAGCACGGGACAACGCGACTACGTGGCCAACACCGCCAACGTAGCGTCCATCATCTGGCACGCGTTCACGGAGGTGGGGCGTCCAATCAACTGGGCAGGCTTTTACTTTGTCAGGTCGCTGGCCAACCCCAAGGAGATGGACCACGACCACATTCTCATCCTTGGCCCCTTCATGGGTAAGCCAGCGTGCAGCCGTATCCGCTTTCAGAGCGGTGTGTGCGGCGCCTCGTGGAGAGCCAAGTCGGTACAGCGAATTGCGGACGTGCACGAGTTCCCGGATCACATCGCGTGCGACGACGCTTCCGAGTCGGAGCTGGTGGTCCCTATCTTCGACGAGGAGGGAGAGGTGCTCGCACTCATTGATCTTGACTGCCCTAAGAAGAATGGCTTCTCGGCGGAGGACGAGCGCACTTTGGTGGAGGTGGCACGCGTCACGTCGAAGGCGTGTGATTGGGACAACGTTGGTCTGCCGTACACACAGCCGTAAATTTGTCCTCGAAGAGGACCGATGGGCTTTCGACGACTGTAATTCAGAACGGCTCTGCCACCGACTTTCGACTGTTGTTTGTTGCTTTTTAGCATCGATTTGAGTGATGGAGTGCTGTTGTACCATTATTGCGTGCTCCATTTGTGCGATATTTAGCGGAGGGCCCCACCTTTGTCTCGTAGGGGATTACGTGATGGCCCAAGTCCGACGCACAGCGCTCCAGTCCATGGCTTAGCTGGGCATTACGCTTTGATCCGTTTCGAGCTTGAGCAATCTGGTGTTGCTCTCGCAGTAACGATTGTCGGCCTTTGCGCATGACATGGACGACATCGTACACAGAAGACGAGCCCAGTTTCGACTCGTTCTGCTCCAGTGCTGCCTGAAAGCTGATACTTGGTAGCGATGCGCAATGCGCAAGCTTTCGTGTTTCATCTTTCCGGCGACGCTCCAGTATTTGCAGTTTTTGCTGGCTCAAGCGAAGAAGTAAGTCGACATTTCGTGTCCGAATATCGGTCTGAAGCTGGTCCGTCAAACAGTTCATCTACTGTATATGAGTGATAATATCAAGAACCGCTAGCAAGACATCGGCCGTACCTCCTCCAAGTCAAAGAAGCTGTGTTGAAAGAACGAATCCTCAACACCGGGATACGCCGCTACGTATAATGGACACATTTAGTAAGTTGATGCACCACTAACCATGGCAGCAGGCACGTACTCAGCTGGAGAAGTTGCTGGAGCTCTTTTGTAGCACAGTGCTCAGTTCTCAGTGTTTCTTCCGAAACATCTACCACACGTTGTAGCTCGTGGTGAGACTGCTTTAAATCACTCGCTGAGGTTCTGCGGTCAGAAATCCCGTCCAGGCCTACAGCTCCCAAAACTTCGGTCAGGAACGCGCGGTTGGATGCAGCGCAGATGATGTGCTCATAAAATGCCTTGATTGAGTACGATAGATGCCTTGACGATAGCTCCTATTGTCGAGTGCAATGGCAAATGTTAGCTCTTCCTCCAATCGATACCTGGCAAAACTGCATCAGCTAAGCCAACGAATACCATCAGTGGATTTACCTCTAACAGCGAGCTAGACGCCTGGATCACACGTTTGGTCTTGTCACTTAAGGAGTCGCCTTCTCCTGTGAGAAACGCGTCTTTAATGCGAGTTTCATTGGGAATGTACTGCATCGACTCATCAACCGCGAGAAAACTCTAACGACGATGTTTGTTAGCAGAGAAGGAAGAGAGATGATGTCGAGTGTAAATCTACGCACCTGAACAGCAGTATGCCATAGGCAGCGAGTAGGGTTATTCGGAACTCCGAGGCGGTCGTGAGGAGTAATGCAGGAGCGCCACCCGCAAGATGAGCCAAGCATCTCTAACATTTCGTGTGTTTTGGTAGCATGTAATGTGCTAGATTGGAATGAAGATGCACGCATCCCAAGCTGCGAGGACACAGAGCACTAGTTCAAATAACCAGAGTGAATGAGTTAGTAGCTTCAAGAGTATGGGTCTCTAGGAGCTTACCTCTACAAATACAAGATCGGCGTTCTTGAAACACTGAATCTCGTTCGAAATGGTGTCATCTCCTATCATTTTGTCGTGTTTCCATAGTCCTCGAGGACTCTTGATAACGCAGAATTTAGCGCCAGCTCGCTCGTTGAGGTCTAATTGTCGCCATGGTCCAAGAGTGTTCACCGCGTCCGAAAATGCCAAGCTTGTCAAGTGTTGATTTGAACTGCTCGAACTTTTATCTGCTGGTAGTGTTTGCCTTCCGCGAGCTACGTAGGTAAGAAGAAGCTCATGAATAGCATTATCATCTAACGACAACATGGAAACTTGTGAAGATGCCGTATTGCCCTCTTCTTCTTGCTCTTCCAGAGAGCCGACAACGGGAACGTACAGTGTCGAAAGACAGTTTTCACCAAAACGTGACGTAGGATAACTGCTTTTAAGAAAACGATACAGGAAGAAGTGAGACGGAGACCAGCAGAGAAAGATATGCCAAGCAGGAAGACTCCGTATAGGTTTCTTAGGGTATCGACATCTGTTGGAGACAGCAACGCCGAAAAACACTTTGAGTAGTAGATCGTCTGCACCAGTTGAAGTACTGATGCCCGAGCAAAGATACCGTGCGCGACTTGGGTCTGGTAGGAGGAAGTCATAGTATCGGTCGCACCGTCCGAATTGCTTCGGGTCTGACGAGTGGCGAAGACTGTATCAGCAGAATAGTTCTCCTTTTGTCCTTGTGGTCGCTCTAATATTGCACTCATCTCTCGAAGGGACCTCCTAGCAGAAGCTAAGGCCGACCGATCGACTGTCATGGACGTCGAGGTGGCGTCCATGGCACTAGTTGCATAGTTTTCTATGATAGCTGAAAAATTCTGCTCATACTCAGCAATATCGAAGTAGATATTGGAGTCTGCCAGTTCCTCGAGCTGCCGCTTGTTGTTTCTGTCAGCGTTTGTATATGAATTGTTTCGCATTGGGAACATCCAGCCGATGTGGACTGAGCTCAATGGAATATCACAAGCTGAACCGGGAAACTGCACTGTGTCTGCTGTATTCAACTGCCGAAATATGGAGCACAATCCGCTTACCTTAGAGGATGCTATTGCAGCTCTAGAAAGTGGCAGGTGACGTTTTCCGCCGTGCAGATGACGAAGATGTAGTTGACCGTCGAATTTTGGTCGGTTTTGGAGGACGCATCAGGTATTCCAACATCTGAGTCCACATTTCAGCTGCTGAGGTGCCAAAATGAAGCGAAAGTTGATTTGCTGTTTCTTTCGGAAGCTCGACGAGTTGGTGCAGTCTTCCACAGTGCCGAGACGGATCGCACCACCAAAGCTTCTCCATTTTCCAGTGCTGGTCCATGTTCTTCCAGTACCTTTTGCAGAACAGCTTTCACGGACGACATACTGTTGTTTGCCTGTCTAGGACGATGCAAACGGTAGCTAGCTGTGTTGCGAGAGAGTCCAGGGACCAATAGTGACGATCCGACATCGCCGTCGCAATCATACTGCAAACAAGCGAGAAAAAACTGCCAGTCGTATCGCCGCATCAAGTCTTCTACCTGAATTAGAGCCCTCGTTAAACACCAAAGAGCTTTCTTCATTCAAGGGTGGGTAAGGTGGTACGTACCATAATTTCAGACTCTTCGGTGTTGTCTGCCGCGACTCTCTCCATGCGGACTAGCGCCTTCTTTATCTCTACGATGCACTCGAAGAACAGCGTCTGTCCATGGCGAGTGTTAACCAAATTCGCTACAAGTCAAATGAATACAACCCCGAGGTGTCTTCTGACACGAACGCCATACCTGTAGCCGAGTGTTCGCCTTTTTATAGGTCTCAGCTACGAAGAACTGGAGTTTCTGGTCCTGAGTCCTAACTTCCTGCAGCGCCGCGTCGCATTCCGCTGTCACAAGTGCGTCCAACCGCTGCATTTGCCTCCGCTTGGCCTCTCGCACCTTCCTCACACCCCGTCGCTTGTGACGCAGCTCGTGCAGCGTGTGATCACTAGCACCCGTTTGAATCTCCTGGAGAATAGCCCCTCGTACACTTAAATCAGAAGCCGCGAGCGATGTCAGTAGTGCGTTGAAGAGCAAGAAAAGAGTCGCGGTGGAGGAGCAAGACCTCGTGAGTGGAATGGTGGCTGTCCACCCGTCGTGATGCTGTCGGAGGGCGCCACATACGCGAGACGGCATCGAAGGGCGCTAAAGAACGTCGGGAAGACGTCACTCGGCGGTGACATATAGGTTGGATCTTGAACAGTCGCACATAGGGTCAGGCGTCCAGCTAAACTAATCACTACCGTACCATCACTATGAGCTCATTCACACGTACGCTGTCTATTGACTCAGCACGGCCGTCATGAATCCTCCGATTTAAATGGTGCCACGAATGACGGGCATGCTAACAGCTACATGTAGCGTTGACGAGTACAGGTAGCTGGCGTACAAAATATTACTTCTAATATTATAATACCGGTATAGCTACCGGTAGTGCGATTCATAGGGTAACGTAAAAATCCATTTGAGTGCACGGTATCACTTCAGTGCACGATTGAATAGATTTGCCAATCAAATAAATTTAAATATATTTTAGCGTCCATTTATTGGCTGAATATCATGTAATCAATATGGTGCACGATGAGTTTACTTGTTATAATGCATTGCCACCAGTGTTATTGGCTAGGGCTGGGGCTTTTGATGTCCTTGGATGGGAAAACAGTTTTAAAATGGTTTTCGACAATGCGCGATGCTAATTGCGGACCTTCAGTAACCGTGTCAGTAACGAGCAACGACCGACAAGTAGCTTGGCTGGAAAGCTGCAGACTGGTGGCAAGAGGTGCTCTGCTATGGACGACGTGGATTGTGCCGACAAGCAAGCTGCTGCAAGCATGATCATGGCACAGCAGTAGGCAGCATAGGCAATCTGACACTCGTACTTACCATGTTTTTAATGTGGTGTACACTTTCTGTGCTTGCCTTCCATATTTTTGCGATCTTTCTCGTTCATTCTTCGTTTTGAACACGAAGGAGACCAGCGACTGAAGCGACCAACAGCAGCAAGCTAATCGACGGACAGCAGACGACAAGAGCAGCAAGCAAGAGACCGAAAGAAAGACACGGAGAGCAGAGACAAAGCACACCCGTCTTCTTCCGAGTCCAGAGGGGCTTTCCAGTGGAGAGCTTTTCTCGGGTGTTTTGTGTATCGTCTTTCGCTTTAACTTGTGTGGAGGTTGATCCGACTACGCTCTCTTTTTGTGGAGTCGTTGGTCAATTAATCTTGTGTGTATTTTCTTTGAAAAAAAGTAACAGAAAACAGTAAAAACCTAAGAAAAACAGTAGTTCAGTGTAGTTGAAAAGACAAAAATTGGTCAAGATGAAGATAGCAGAACAGCGACAGATCAAATGGCGCAGCATGAGGCTCGTAGGCGTGGGTCTTCTGACCGTATGGAGCTTTCAGCCACTTCACGTTTCGTCGGCGTTGACAGGCGTCAGGACGTGGTTGCGAGACGAGGTGGACGCGACGACGGTCAATTGCTCGGCGCTGTCGCCGCCCCCAGACACCATGTTTTGGGCCGCGATGGACCGATGCTACGACTGCGCCGCGGAGCCGTCGTGCGGCTTCTGCCGGTCGACGCTCACGTGCGTCGCCGGCAACCTCCAGGGACCGTACGACCAATTCCAGGTCTGGTGCAGCGACTGGATCCCGGAAGCTGAGGCCTGCCCTGTGAACCCGCAGTGTAATACTATCACCGACTGCGGCAGCTGCGCCGCGTCGGACGAGTGTGTGTGGTGCGCGTCCGATTCGTCGTGCATGGCAGTAGAAGAGGGCTACGGGTCGGGGTGCAAGGCGCTGGTGAGTGAGACGCCGTGTCCAAGTATAATCGTTCCAGGTACGTAAAGTCTTGAGCTGTGGGGGGAATTTTGGGAAAGGGAGCAGATGACTAATGCAGATTCCTCCACTGTTGCGTGAAGCAGAAACTATCATTGTTGGGGATGTGATCATCCACCAGGAACCGCCGAGTGTGCGCTGGGGGGTCGTCGTCACGGGTGTTACGAAGCACTCGACGAACTACTCCCTTGTCGTGAATCAATCAGCTGTGACTGTGCAGTCCGCTGGGGCAATCCAACTGCGTGGTGGTGACGACAATCGGTTTAACATGTCTGGTGGTGCCGTGGACATTACTGCTGGCGATGGACTGGATCAAAACCGTGGACGTGGAGGCGATGTCAAAATCTCTGGAGGTGACGGGCTTGGCGCTCAGAACTTTGATAACTCTGTCACGGGTGGGTCTGTGAAATTATCGGGCGGAACGTCAAAAGTCGGTACTGGAGGCGGTATCGATCTAAGCGGCGGTCAAGGCGCGAACACTGGTGGATCCATCAATCTTGTTTCCGGGACTAGCACCACATCATCAAGCGGCAGAATTACAATAAAAACTTCCAGCATCAACAGCAAAGGCAAATCCGGGCGAGTTATTATGGAAACTGGTGCGGCATCAAGGGGGGCATCAGGTGCTATGGAGTTTCGCACCGGCACTTCCTCCGACGAGGCAGGGTCGATTGTTCTGTCGAGCGGCTCGTCCAGCACTGGTAAAGGAGGTAACGTGTTGCTTCAAAGTGGTTCGTCCGGTCAAAGTGAAGTCGGTGGGTCTGTGCGCGTTGAGACTGGCGCGTCTGCCACTAAATCGTCCGGTGAAGTGATTATCGTAACAGGGAATTCCGGTGCCAACGGGTCGAGTGGTGCTGTCGTTATTGGGTCAGGCAACTCGTCCTCTCATTCGACCGGTCCGTTGCTCCTGGTTACCGGTAACACAAACGAATCAAGCACCGGTTCTATTTCTCTGAAGGTTGGCGTCGGAAACTCTGACAAAGGAGGGGAAGTTGTGGTTACGGCGGGTTCTACGACCAAATCAGGGGGTACTGGAGGCGCTGTCAAGATTGTAGGCGGAGATGGAGAAAATTCCGAGAATTCAGTCGGAGGTACAACTACTATTAGTGGGGGTGCTTCGGTGGGAGCGTTAAACACGTCCACTGGTGGTCATGTGATCGTTGTTGGTGGAAACGCTTCTGGTGGATCTGGTGGATCTGTCACACTACTTAGTGGACTTAGTCTAAATGAATCGAGTGGAAGTGTAGTAATTAAGACTGCAGCTGGAGGTCTGAGCGGAAGTGGCGTCATTCGTCTTTCGACAGGAGAAGCCATGACAGATTCGGGAACAGTCAAGATCTCTAGCGGTAGTTCCGCCGAGGGTAACAGCGGTAATATTCAGTTAAACGGAGGCAAGGCAGTTGTTGGCGACGGTGGTGGAATTATTCTTGCTGGCGGGCCAACTGCTAGCAGCATTGGCGGGTTAATTCGTTTGACGTCCGGAGCAAGCGCTTCTGGAGTAAGTGGGAGTGTCGACATCACATCAGCAGCAAGTGCGCTCGGGCGAGGCACAGGAGCCGTGAGTCTTACTAGTGGTTCAGCTGCACGTGGACAGTCTGGCGCTGTCTCCATCGGAAGTGGAAACACTGATCGTGGTCCTGCAGGAAATATGCAAGTTCATGCAGGATCTTCATCAGAAAGCTCACCTGGGAGCGTTAGTATTCGTAGCGGCACTACAGCTGCTGACAGCAGCATGGGTGGGGCAATCGAACTGACTGGAGGGTCTGGTTTGTCTTCAAACGGTGGTTTTGGCGGCGAAGTACTTATTGCTGGAGGAAGTGGCCACGGGCTTCACTCCCACTCAGAAGGAGATGGTGGACGAGTTAAGCTTGTCGGAGGTCATTCTATTGATGGAAATGGCGGTGAGCTAACACTGCAAGGTGGAGGCAGCACCTCATCAGTTGGGGGTGCTGTAAGTCTTGTTAGCGGCGAATCAAGTCTGAGTTCATCGGGTGCAATTTACTTGGCATCAGCTAACGCACCGGCATTCGGCGACTCCGGAAGCTTCAGCGTTCGCACTGGCAGCACTCTTTTGGGAACAGCTGGATCTGTTACACTTGGAACCGGAATGTCGGAAGGGCGTGCAGGAGGAGTTTCACTCTTGGTGGGCTCCAATGGCATTGGTGACGGTGGCGATATTACTGTGGAATCGGGCTCATCGATGCACTCTGCTACCACAGGTGGAGCTTTGTTTTTAAAAGGAGGCTCTGGTACCAGTGATAACTCTGGAGACGGAGGTGACGGGGGGCGCGTTGTTCTAGCTGGCGGTTCGTCCCTCGGATCCTCTGCTCAAGATGCTGGCGGTGCAGTCCTGGTTCAAGGCGGCGGTGCTCAAAGCGGTGTTGGTGGTAACGTCAAAGTTGTATCCGGGGGAAGCGTAGGTTCCTGGAGTGGTGCTATTGATATTGCATCTGCGCAGGCTGCAAGTGGGGGCATGAGCGGCTCCATGTCACTTGCCACAGGAAATAGCCCCGACGGTACTGCTGGAATTCTGAAGCTTTCCACTGGTACGGCATCCAGGGGTAACAGCGGCTCAATCCAGGTTTTGGTTGGAGCTGGCGATGCGACCGACGGCGGGGACGTCCAAATTAGTGCTGGCGAGACGTCAGGTATGGGACGCATCGGAGGTAAGGTGACATTGACTGGTGGCACTGGCTCTGGTACAAACGCCGTGGATGGTGGCGACGGTGGAGCAGTTGGCATTGTCGGCGGAGAAGCGCGTGGGTCAAATTCACTTGATAACGGAGGCAGTGTTAGCGTTAGCGGAGGGCGAGGATCGTTTGGATACGGAGGGGATGTGGCCATAATATCCGGCGAAGGAGTTGCTAGTTCAAGTGGGGCTGTGTTTATATCATCATCAGATGCTGGATCGCGGGGTGTAAGTGGCATGATTACGTTGAATTCTGGATCATCAACGTATGGAAACTCGGGTCCCATCATCCTCACTACCGGAGCTGCTAAAAGCGGCAAAGGGGGTCAATTTCAAGCGCTCGTTGGTGGAGGTGACTATGGTGAAGGAGGCATGATTTCTTTGGAAGCTGGAAGTACAACTGACTCTCGTACCGGGGGTGTTGTCACCATTCTATCTGGAGCAAGTCAGGCAACATCAAGCGGTGATATCACGGTAAATACTGCTAATGCTGGAGGAGCTGGAGGAAGTGGAGGTGTGAAGCTTCAAACAGGAACATCAACTTCTACCGATTCTGGCGCACTTGTGTTGTCCTCTGGTGCTGCAACTCTCGGGCACGGAGGTGGCGTAATAGTTGCGGTTGGTACTGGGACGAAGGCGGATGGTGGGCAAGTCCAGCTGACTGCTGGTGCGACTACTGATGCTGGCAAAACTGGAGGGACGGTTGCTATCCAAGCTGGGGAAGGACTCAGTCAAGCTTTTGCCAACGGAGGCAACGGTGGTGTGGTGAAGCTGACAGGTGGCGCCTCGCAAGGTGGAAGTGCCTCAGTTAATACTGGTGGAGGCGTGTTTGTTGAAGGTGGGTGGGCAGTCAAAGGGCGCGGTGGCAGCGTTCGCGTTGAAACAGGAGTTGGTGCATCCACATCCAGCGGCGCGATGTCTCTGATGACTGCAGCTTCTGGAACAAAGGGTACAAGTGGGTCGTTTGTTATGAACACGGGTGACACCACCGCTGGCGACAGTGGTGAAGTATCTGTATACAGTGGCCAGGCGCTTAAGGGCAGGGGTGGCTTTATTTCGCTTTCTGTGGGAAACAACACTGAGAACCCGGGAGGAGATGTGACTGTAAGCGCTGGACTTGCACTACAGAAATATATTGGCGGATCTATTACTCTTACCACCGGTGGCTCTCTGCGATCCACATCGGGTGACGTTTTGATCCAGACGCCGAGCGGTGGTCCTGAAGGTGGATCGGGCTCCATGACATTCACTACTGGCAAAAGTCAGGCGACAGACAGCGGTTCCATGACCTTTGTTACTGGTTATGCGAAAAAGGGCCACGGTGGAAATGTTGTTACATCTGTAGGCGTCGGAGACTCTGGAAACGGTGGTGACGTGAATGTGACTGCTGGAGATACTTCTGGTACGTTTTTTGAACAAGGATGTTTGTGAATTATTCTTTTGCTAACTGTACATGTGAGCTATTTGTTTCAGCGGCTGCCAAAGTAGGAGGTATGATTTCGCTCCAAGCAGGCTCTGGCACCAACATAAGCCCAAGCAATGGAGGTGATGGTGGGGCTGTACAAGTACGCGCAGGCCACGCTATGGGAGGAAATGCTGACATTGATATGGGGGGATTAGTTCATGTTGAAGGAGGAACAAGTAGAACGTCAACTGGTGGTAAGGTCGAGCTCTTTTCTGGCAAAGGCACTGCGTCCAGCAGCGGTGATATGGCGCTCATGACTGTCGATTCCGGCAAGAAAGGAGTGTCCGGGACGCTACAGATTCAAACTGGAAACGCAACCACAGGCTCAAGTGGATCGCTTCTCGTGGTTACTGGAAATAGTAGGCCGGGTCCGGCTGGAGATGTAATTGTTAGTGTTGGATCAGGCTGGACAGGAAGTGGTGGCCGTGTTGCTGTGTCTGCTGGGGAGATGCTTGGAATTGGATCAACGGGTGGGAAAGTTGACATAGCGGGTGGATCGGGCAGTAACCGCAATGCTGGCAACGGCGGGAAAGGGGGGCCCGTGAACGTTGTCGGTGGCTATGCTGGAGGCCAAAATGGTGGTGCTATCGGTAGGCTAAACATGTATACATTTTTTGCAATGTGCAGCATTTTTCTAATAACTTTCTTTTGAACACAGGCGGAGCAGTTACAGTTCAGGGTGGCCAGGCACACAAAGGCTCTGGTGGTGCTGTTAATATTATTAGTGGTACCCCGGAGTTCTTTTCGAGCGGCAACGTCGATATTCGTACGGCGGATTCTGGGTACTACGGCGTTAGCGGAGAGATCACGGTCCGAACTGGCAAGAGCCAGGAAGGTGATTCAGGCAGCTACAGCCTTCAAACGGGCGATTCTGACCGAGGCAACAGCGGCGGTGTGGATGTCTCTCTGGGTAATAGCCGCGCTAAAGCTGGTGGAGACCTAAGGCTGAAAGCCGGGTCAACCTCTGCGGTGGGGCAACCTGGCGGAAACGTTGTCGTCTCTTCTGGCTATAGCGCAAAGGGTGACAGTGGCAGCATTAATGTAAACACCGACAACTCCGGGACAGCTGGTGTTAGCGGATCCGTTACAGTGTCAACGGGCACAGCTGTAAAAAGCGACTCAGGGGCCATCTCGCTGACAACTGGCAGCTCAATCGGGGGTCATGGCGGTAACATCCAATTATCCGTTGGCAGCGGCCGTACTAGAAACGGAGGGGATATCACTGCACGTGCTGGAGATACCATGGGCTCGGCTTCAGTTGGCGGAAGAATAGCACTTATTGCGGGAAGCGGTACAAGTTTTGATCAGAAAGATGGTGGCGATGGAGGTGAAATTGTCGTGTCAGCGGGTGAGGCTAGCGGAAGGAGCTCCACCGATGCTGGTGGATCTATTCGCCTCGTTAGCGGTAACGCTAATGCTGCGACAGGTGGATCTGTTACAATCGTAACCGGAAAGTCAACTTCCTCTTCAAGTGGTGACGTCCAAATCTTCTCAGGTGACTCCGCCGAGAGGCTAACTCGCTCTTCTGGAAGTGTTAGCGTTGGTACTGGTGCCACCGCCAACGAAGCATCCAGTGGATCCATTTCTCTAAGCTCTGGCTCTGCTACAAAAGGAACGAGTGGGGACATTACCGTACAAGGTGGGTCTAGCCTTCAAGGCGCGTCAAACGTGGTGGTTCAAGCTGGAAGCACTTCGGCCATAAAGGGAGGAGCAATTTCCCTCCTTTCAGGCATCTCTTCTTCTGGATCGAGTGGTGATATCGACATCAGATCTGATCGCAGTGGTAGTAATAGCGGAAGTGGCCTCATCAGCTTGGCCACGGGTTCTTCGCGAGGTGCGTCATCTGGGAGTGTAACTGTGAGCTCTGGTAAATCCGATAATGGCGCTGGTGGAGATATCGAGCTTTCTGTAGGCTCAGGCAGTGGCCGTCAAGGAGGAAACGTGGCTATTACTGGTGGAGCCACATCCCATGCTGATGGTGGCGGTAACATCTCGATGCAGTCGGGTAAAAGCTCTACGACTTCCAGCGGAAGCGTAACAATAGTGACCGCTGATGCAGGAACAGCCGGGTACTCTGGATCCGTGACCATTCAAACGGGAGATTCTACTGATATGCCCGGCTCCGGAGGCGTTTCTATTGTAACTGGAGATGCTACCGAGGGTGGTGGTGGCAATGTCACAGTTGCCGTCGGTCTTGGTTCGGTTGGTGATGGTGGAGCTATTCAACTAGTCGGAGGGGACTCTACGGCTGCTCAAGGAGGTCGTGTCCGTCTTCTTGGCGGTCGTGGCCGCTCAACTGATGACAAAGATGGTGGGAACGGCGGCGACGTGGAAATTGTTGCTGGCTCGTCTGACGGAACGAACACGGTCTGTGACGAAGGAGGCAACGTTTTTATATCTGGCGGAACTGCTGCAGTTTCAACTGGTGGAGCCGTATCGATCTCTTCAGGGGGCTCGATGACCACAGGCAGCGGCACTATCTCGGTCAATACTGCAGATGCATCCATGTCAAGCGGGACAATTGAGCTCCGCACAGGCATTTCCACTCTGAGTGGATCTGGAATTGTTGACATCCAGACGGGTGATGCATCAAGTGGTAGAGCAGGCGGGATCAATATTGTAGTGGGTAAAAGTTCAGAGAGCGCCGGTGGCGACATCTCTGTTTCGGCTGGGTCCACCGTTGCCTCAAAGTCTAGAGGTGGCAGCGTTGCTATTGTGACAGGCTACAATTGGGCTACCTCAAGCGGTCATTTAACGCTGGAGACGCCAGATTCTGCACGAGATCGCGGTTCCTCTGGACAAGCTACAATAAAGACGGGTGATTCAGCTACCAGCTCTGTCGGATCAATTGTTCTGAGCACAGGACTTGGAGCCGTTTCGGATGGTGGGGGCGTTCAGATTGTTGCCGGAAAGGCAAGCGCTGGAAATGGCCAAACCGTGAACATTGCGGGTGGAGATGCGCTTCAGCTTAAAGATGCCATTGGGGGCAGTGTCACAGTCTCCGGTGGCGTCGGGGTTGGAGATGATGAAGGCGGCGGTGGCCGTGGCGGTTCTGTTACGCTCCTCGGTGGTAAAAGCTACGGAGGCTCTTTATCGACTGACGTAGGTGGAAGTGTTGCACTTAAAGGTGGAGATGCTGTTGCTGCGTCAGGGGGAGCAGTGGATATTGTCAGTGGTGGAAACGCCGTTTCTTCAAGTGGAGCAGTCACCCTTCGAACTCAAGCTGCTTCCGTTGCTGGAAGTAGTGGGTTCATCGAGGTCGTATCTGGCCAAGCTGAGGGAAATTCAGGCACTGTTTCTGTAGTTTCGGGCGTATCTCCGCTTGGCACAACTGGAAATGTTAGCATTGGTTCTGGTGATACAACCACTGGGGTCTCTGGGTCAATCATGTTTTCCTCAGGAACCACCGATGCTGGCGTCCCTGGGTCAATTAATTTGGCCACTGGAAGTAGTAGCTCTAATGTGGGAGGTAACTTCGCAGTCAGTCTTGGACTGAACAGTGGAAATATCTCCTTAACTGCTGGTCGGTCTGCGTCTGGAAGCGGAGGGTCAATCTGGCTTGACACAGGAACTGGAACTTTGTCGTCAGGATCCGTCACAGTCTCAACTGCCGAGACTACTAATACTTTTTCTACAGGTTTCGTTGATATATCTACCGGAAGCACGCCTAAAGGTGCTGCTGGTCGTGTGAAAATAGAAACAGGAACCTCAGGGGTTGACGGGGGAGGCATTTCGTTTGTTGCTGGCTCAACCTCTGAAACGAAGGGCTCCCTGCTGTCTTTGTCTGCTGGAGGCACAACGGGCGCGAGTGGTGATGGTGGAGATTTAACGCTTGCTGCGGGTCAGGCCGAAACTGACACGGGGGGTAACGTTGTTGTCCATGCTGGTGCAGGCACCATGGGTGGCGGTGGCACGCTATTCCTTCAGTCGGGTGCTGGAACTGGACAAAATGGAGGAAATGTCTCGCTCTTGTCTGGTGCAAGTGGAAGTTCCGACAGTGGTGCAATATTAATTCAGTCTGCAGACAGCACGGTCAATAGTGGGCTGGTTGCGATTGGATCTGGTTCTTCCAGAGGCGCTTCGTCTAGTCCTGTTCGACTTTTCACCGGGTCTGCATTAAGTGGAAATGCAGGTTTAATTGATATACAGGCAGGCACTGGCGCTGTAGGTGGTAGCGGCGCACTCCATTTGACAAGCGGTGGTAACCCTTCTACAGAAGGCGGCTCAGTAGTTGTCTCTTCGGGCTCCGGAAAAACTAGCGGTGAAATTACCGTTCGGTCCGGGAAAGCAGAGGCAGGCGGCAATAGTGGTATCGTGCGCATCGAAACTGCTGATAATTTGGATGGGTCATCTGGGGCTGTGATTATCTCGTCTGGAAGCTCTATTAGCAAACGTAGCGGAAACGTGAATTTAAGTGCTGGATCGGGAACTGCTGAGGGAGGCTTGGTGTCGATTACTGGATCTTCTGGCTCTCAGACCACAGGTGGTCATGTAGCTATTAAAAGTGGATCGTCTGCTGCTGCGCTTGGAATCGGTGGCTCAGTACTAGTTACCACTGGATTGGGTGATGTTAGCGGCAGTTTGAACGCTGTTACTGCCAGTTCACCCTCAAGCGGTGGAGTTGTTGTTGGTAGTGGAGATGCAGCAACCGGAGCTAGTGGCGATGTGACTGTTCAAACCGGCTCCAGCTCTCGCAGCTCCACTGGATCAGTTCGTGTGGAAGCTGGCAAAGGCGCCTTCAATGGAGGAAACCTTACGCTTGCCTCAGGAAAAGGCTCTGATCGAGGTGGACATATTGATATTGTAAGTGGTACTGTGTCTGCAGCGGCGGGAGCTGGTGGACATCTGACGCTAAAATCGGGCGGCGGTGATGTTGTGGTGTCTGGAACAAACGCTACTGCTTCTCACGTGAGCTTGTTGGGTGATGGATCGATCAGTGTGAAGGCCGACACTGATTCACAAATGGAGATTCGTGGTGGTAGCAATTTGAACATAAGCGTCCAAAGTGGTGAACTTACGGTGTCTCATGGTGAAACGCAAGTACCAGGAGGAGTAATTTGGCGTTTGCAATCGGATAAAATGATCAGCCACGTTCCGGCTCAAATGACAGAGATCACATATCCGTCCGATCGCCGAATTAAAACGAATATTGAAGATGTTGACGAAGATGATATTCTTCAGCGTATTCAAACTCTAGAAGTAAAAAAGTATCGCTATTCGGAGATGTGGCGAGAGATACGCGGGATCCCGGATATCTCTGTTCGTGGTGTGATCGCTCAGCAGGTGGAGGAGACGTTCCCGGAATACGTGACCATATCAACGCTTACGTTTCCGGAGAAAAACTTCAGCTTGGAGCAGTTTCATGAAGTGAACAAACAGCAGATCACGATGGATTTGGTTGCAGCTATTCACGCTCAGCACAAACGGTTCAAGGTTGGTCCCAACAGTGATGCTCATAGCGGGCATATTACCATTGCCACAGCGGACAGTGGATCCTACGTGAAAGCATCTCCAAGTGGCAGTAGCGGTGATATTGCGGTCGAAACGGGCTTATCAAGCTACAATAGAAGTGGCGGTGTGTTCATTTCCAGTGGTGGGGCTCAAGCCGACTCCGGTGCAATCAATATTCGAGCTGGAGATAGCATGGCTGGGGATGGTGGGTCGTTAGTGTTTGAAGCAGGATCTTCTCAGGGAGCTGGGACTGAAGCAGGTAGCGTCATCATCGCCAGCGGCGAAAATAACGAAAATCCAGGTAATGTTACTTTGGAAACGCCAGATTCTCGAGGAAGTCGAAGTAGCGGGAGTATTTCTATGACCACAGGATGGTCTGCACTTGGAGAAAGCGGGTCAATTGCAATTAGTACTGGCGATACGTTCGCGGGTGCTAAAGGCGTTATAGGTATCACTTCATCGTCAACTCGCGTCTCTGGGGCGTTTTTAGTCAATTCTGGAAATGACCGAACGCCTGCAATTGCTGGCGATGTGCACTTGCGGAGTAAAAGCGATGATTCTCGGTCAGGAAACGTTAAACTTTCCACAGTGCCAGTTGAGAGCGTAGCTGAAGCTGGCTCGTTAATTTTCGAGGCTGGCAGTGGTCTGAGGAAAGGTGGAGATATTGCTATTCGATCCGGCTTTACTTCAGATGATGCCACCAGGTCATACATGCCTCCAAGTGAGTCAGGAAATGTACTAGTTCAAGGTGGAGACTCTGCCACTCTTGGGGGCAATGTTACGGTTGTTTCTGGACTCGGTCAACTCAAATCGGGCTGTATCACTATTCTATCGCCAAGAGCAGTGCACGAATCTGGCGGAACAATTGCGATTCAAACGCAGCACTCAGATACTAGCGCGTCCGGCAACATCCAAGTTGAAACGGGAAACACCGGATCCCAGCCGTCAGGGTCTCTACTATTGCGATCTGGTTCTTCCTCGACGGCATCAGCCGGTTCTCTGCATATGCAATCGGGAGGTACCACTATCAACCAAGCAGGATCGACCTGGTTAAGTGGTGGGTCTGCTTCTTCGAGCGGCTCTGGTGGTGCTGTTCGCGTGTCTGGCGGCTCGTCAAGTAGTGGTGCGGGCGGTGACGTGACTATTGCCAGCGGCGACTCCGATAACAGTGTTGCAGCTGGCAGCGGTGTGTTTGTCCGCAGCGGTTCTGCCGGCAGCCTGAGCCTGATGCAGGGTGACAGCATGAACGTAGGCAGCGATGTGGAGTTTCGTGGAGGCAGTGTAGACAGCTCGTCTGCAGCGCAAAAGGTGAAGATCGCCGGGTCTGCGAACTTACAGGGTGCGGGAGGCGACGTGTCGATTGATGGCGGGTCGTCTGCGGCGAGCGTGGGCGGATCGTTATTGCTGACGAGTGGCGATGGTGCCGTGAGAAGCGGCAGTGTGACAGTGTCTACGAGTGTCGTGTCTGGCGGTTCGACTGGTGACATCAATGTGCTCACTAGTGCTAGTAGTGTGTCTAGTGGCTCTGTTCGTATTGGTAGCGGCTCCGGTGACGTTAGCTCGGGGTCCATCGAGCTGTCCGGCGGTGCGTCGTCAACAGGAGAGGGCGGCGTTGTGTCCTTGATGGGCGGTAGCTCGTCGTTGACGGGCGGCAGTATGACAATCCTGAGCGGCGAAGGCTTGTCGGCAGAGAGCGGGTCAGTGACGCTCGGCTCCCATGGCGGCACGAGTACGACCGTGAGCGGTGCGGTGTCGCTGTCAAGCGGGTCAGTGGAAACTGGTTCATCTGGTGGTGTCATGATCGCGTCTGGCGCCACGCTTGCACAGTCGAGTGGGTCTGTAAGCGTGTCTGGCGGCGATGCTGTAGGTGCCGGCGGGCTAGTGAGTGTGTCTGGAGGCAGCAGCTCAGGCGACTTGGGCGGCTCGTTGGCTCTGGCCGGTGGTGCTGGTACGACCGGAGGTGACGTGTCGGTGTCTGGCGGCGCGAGTGCGTCGGGCAGTGGTGCGTCGTTGGTGTTGCGCAGTGGAGAAGGCCCAGGCAACAGCGGCGAGGTGCGTGTGTCCAGTGCGTCGGGTGCGGCGTCGGGTGACTTGTGG
>JAIKVB010000102.1:0-44292 GCA_024679045.1 Phytophthora brassicae | reverse complement strand
CGTAATCTTGACGATGGCGAATACAGCGACCCAAAGCCTGGTTAAGCGCACGAAACGCCTGCAACTGGTACCAAACATGGCCATTAACAAGCTTCACATTCATGCGACTCTTTTCATCTTGGTACTTGCGTTTTAAGGCCACTTGTAGCTCTTTCACACTGGGGAAAGGGATCCCCACACATAGCACAGCTCTGGCATTGTCATTGGAGAAATCGATTCCTTCACTCACTTTCCCTCGATAAACTGCTAGAAAAACAGCTCCAGTGATTGTTACGTCTTCGCTCTTCTTGTCCAACGCCTCACAACAGTTTAAAATGGTCTTCTTGTAATCATCCAGAAGAGCATCAAAGTCCTTGCCTCCATTGCGAGGTTCCGAGTACATGGCCTTAAACTGTTCAATTTCAGTCCACAATTTGGTCTTTTTCCATCGTGAGCGAGTTTGTTCAGCAATATTTTAATAAATGCCAGTACCTGTGTTGCCAAAAAAACATTGGGCTTTTTAGTAATTAAGATCTGAAAACATTCGTACGAATTCCGATCGCTGTGAGCCTGATCAACTATTGGGATACCACTCTGCCTGCATTGGCGAAACTATAGCCGTAAATTCCAATGTAGACGTACGTCCAGCGATTGCAAGCCAAGACAAAAGACACTCGACAAGGCAACCACCTGCGCTTGCGCCGTCTACAACAACTTTAGATCCGTTTTTGGCCGTGACAGCCTCGCTACACGCAAATGTGCTACTGCCAGAGGTAACACGCCGCGAGCATAGCAACAGTTTGGAGCAGCAATGATCGCCCTAAGGATATGTTGGTGAGAAGGACACCAACGACAACGATGGTTAACACTCCCAGGCTGTTACAACATTGGGGCTTTTCCCAAAACCAGTACTTATTTACCCCCACCGTCTCAAAACCAGTACCTATTCGTACTTAAGCAAAATCCACGCACATTCATCTGACTTCTTTATAAAGGACGGACATCAAAGCTCACAATTGGAGGACGTGCACTTGCAAGTTCGTACTTTTGTGTCATCCTCAAACCATTCAAAGCTCACAATTGGAGGACGTGCACTTGCAAGTTCGTACTTTTGTGTCATCCTCAAACCAATCGATCGCTTCAATACCGATGGATTTGTACGAAAGACAGCGAAGTTGTCGCCCTCCCCTGCTTCTTTTGCGCTCGTAGTTATCTACGCGTCCTTCTGCGTATTCATTCCTCGTGTGGCTCCTGCATGTACTGATTTTTGGAACAGGTACTGGTTTTGAGACGATGAGGGTAAATAAGTACTGGTTCTGGGAAACCCCCTACAACATTGACTGTCGAAAAACAATGATATTGGTTGAAGACTTGACCAGTTATACTGAGCGAAATTGCGCCAAATTAAGTGATGGCTGCAAGAAAATCTAGGGCTCCTGATACAAAAAAGATGTAACTTATATGTATTTCTTTTTTTGCTGAAAGTATCACAATCACTCTTCTGTTTAATGGTGTTCGCAGAATCAACCACTTTGAAGTACACTGTACCGGAATTTATGTGATAATTTTAAGTACCGGATAACTTCATAAGAAAGAGAATGCTCATTGTGCTAGGAGTGATTTCCACGTGAATTTCACGTGTAGGGATGAGTTTCGAGTGTGTGCAGTATATTATCGCGCGTGGGTTGGGTTGTTTCCCTTTTGATGAGAGCCTGATTAAACGCTGGTTCCTTTGCACCGCCAACTTCGCATCGCTCTGGCAGCCAAACCCTCGGTAAGTTAATATTACCGTAGTTCCTCTGTCAAGGCAACTATAATAATACATGAACCGGTTTACTCCGGCCCACCGCGCTAACCATTGCCGCTACTTCGCTCCATTTGCATTCGGACAGTATGCTACGGTCACTCTGATGCTCGTAAACACTTGAGGATTAAATGGAAACCTCAATGAGCTCCTGAGAACCCACACTTGGATTTTTTAGCCTTCACTTGACGTGAACTCACGTGATATCCTACCGTAACAAGCCAACGCACCATCACACGTGAAAGGATCAGCACAACACTCTTTTCCTTACATGTTAAATACACTCGGCAATGATCCTACATGTATCACAGTTTGCCGTGAAAGCCATTCGCACCCTGGCAGATAATATCTACGGAAATGGTACTTTTTGTACCTACCATTCGAGAAAGTATTAATTATGTAGTTTGAAGGGAAAAAATTATGCAATGCTGTTGCTGCATGCTGTTCTGTTCTACATTGTGGTGACAGCGATACATGTACCGGTACATACTGTACTTCAAAAATGAGCTTTAAAACGATTTAAAGTCGAATCGCACCCCGCCGGGAAGGTGCCAACTTGAACATCTATGGCGGGAGAATCATCCCGCATGATACCTCTCGCACGGCGGGCTGCAACCTGGTCAGCTTGACGGCTACTTGAAGCTGCTATCCATCATGGCGGCTGACACCATCTGGTATATACTAATGACCCGGAATTAAAACAGTGACCTCCTAGAAAGTCTCCACTATTTGGATACGATACATGGCGTCTTCGCCCAAAAGCATGGCGTCATGCTGAGCATTTTACCGGTAATATTTTTTTTCTGTTCACTGCGAGTGGCAACCAAAGGAGAACCAGTCGATGCCATTTGGCACTTTCTGGACGCTGTGGAGTTCACGATTTATTTCTTTTTCGACTCTACCCGCCATCTGCTGATTGTTACACTGACGCCCTGATAGGAAATGCCCTTTCTGCTCCCAATGCCACTCGTGTCTCGCAGCGGCCACTTAGAGCTAAACTAATTCAGTATATTTCTGAAACTTCACATACTGGTTCATAGTAGAAGAAAAAAGAAGGTTGTTAGCAAAGCCAAATGTACTTAGATAATAAATTCCCAGGGTCGCTGACAGACGTACAGCTTACTGCCGATCTCGAAGTTTTCGTGCGTCCTGTTGCTGTACATTTCTGCTTTCGTCAACTTGGCTAACCGGTACTGTACCGTACTTCAAAGCGACTGTGACAGAACAGCCAAGTCTCTTCTCTCTCGCTCTCTCCGTTCGTTCTCGCTCATTCCTGGATTAGCCGTCTCCACACAAGAACTCCGTCTTCTGGCTTCATTACCAAGCTATGTCACAGTCTCCGCAGACTGAATACCTTGAGAAGGACGCCAACCATGGCAAACGTCGTTGCTGCTGCTGCTCGCTCGGATTGGCTCTCGTCATCGTTGGAGCTTGTATCACCGTCTTCGGTCTACTCTACGGTACTGTCATTCCCCCTGTTGCCGACAATATAGTGAGGGATGGTGTGGTCACCTGTTCCAATTCGGAGATCGAGGAGGAGAGCTATATGGACCCGTACGCTGACTGCGACGACTGCACTCCTTACTACTACGATCTCCACATGATGAACGCAACCAATGCGGAAGCTTACTTGGCTGGAGATGCCGACACGCTTCAGATCACTGAAATGGGTCCGTACGTATACCGTCGTCACCAGCCCAAACTAAATGTGAGCTTGTCGGATGACGATAACCGCGTGACCTACAAACAGTACACATACCATACGTTCGAGGCCGAGAGGAGCTGCGACGGATGCACGGAAAATGACCAAGTCACGGCTCTCGACTCGGGCTATATGAGCGTCATCGCTCAGGCTGGTGGCGAAGCCGGTTTCCTGGTGCGACTCGCTATGGGTTCGTTCGCTTCGTCTAGCAACGTCAGTGAAGTCGTCAGCCTTGTGGCCGAGAACGGTCCGCAAATGATGCGCTGGGTCAACGGACTCAACTCGATGGACCCGGTGGCCATGCAAGCCGTGAGCAACAACAGTGCTGTGCTGAGCTTCCTCGCGACGGGACCAGCTGCCATCGCTGACTTGAACCTCGCGGGTTTCGCTTACAACGGACTTTTTGCCAAGCGAACGGTATCGCAATGGGCTCGGGGCACCCCGAGTCTGCTAGCTGGTCTGGGTCTTGGCTCCAACTACCTCAATGTGTGCGTCAGGGGTGGTCTGAACGAGCAATGTGCTGCGTGTACCGGTAGCACCAGCACTGAGTGTCTTGCCATCTGGGGTGAGTGCAACCGTTGCGCTCGTGGTGCTAGGGTCCTGGCTCTCAACAATGAGACTTGCGCCAGAATTGAGACCGTTTATGCCGCTGCTCATGGAGCGGAGGCGGCTGCCGCTTTCGCTTCAAGCACGTGCCAACTCTGCAGCTCGCTGGGACTTTGTGCTGCTCCTCTTCCGGGTATTGTCGAGTCCAGCGGACGCGACTACAGCACGACGGCACCAAACGCGTCGACGTTGGGCACCTACATGTGGCGCACGGGCTGCGATGACGATAATTTCATTAACGAGTATGAAATGTACGATGGCGTCGCGAGCTCGGCACTGTGGGTCGACCTGGGGGGACGTCGCAACCCGACGCTGCAAGAGATCAACGCTTTCTCTACTTATGGTAACTGTGCAGCCCCCACATCCAACATGACGTGCAGCCCTGTGAATGGTAACGACGCCACTTCCAACCCTCCCGGTGGTGTATCCATTATGGGTTTCAAGGACGATGTCACTTTTGACACCTTCAACGTTTATATGACCCAGGGACGTCAGAACGTCACTATGTACAACCAGAACGAGGAGCTTAAGTACGAAGGTATTCATATGCACCGATTCCGTCCGTCAACGACTCTGCTGTCGACATCTGAAGCCAACGCGGACATGGGTACGGGCTTTCCGGTGGACGGAGTGCAGAGCATGGCCTTCACTTCGGGTTTCCTGGCTTATCTCTCCTACCCCATGTTCCTCTACGGCAACGAGTCGCTTACAGAGAACGTGGATATCACCTTGAATGATGGCGTAAAGGTGAGTCAGGACACCATGTATGACAGCGAAGGCGTGCTGCAAAGCGACTTCTTGGACAAATACTCGACCTTCACGGACGTTGAAGCTGGCACGGGTCGCACTATGCGCGCGTCCAAGCGGCTGATGGCGTCGTACGCGCTCTCAGCGTCTACCAGGAACAGCTCGTTCGCCATGAGTGATGTGCTTTTCCCAAATTTGCAGACGGAAGTAGTGATCCCCGTCTACTGGGGCCAGGAGGGCTCCGTTATCAAGGACAATAAGGTGGACGACTACAAGTTGTTCGTGAGGGTGTTCAACTCGTTGCTGCCCGTGCTCATCGTGGGAATTGTGGGGGGCTTGGTGCTCCTGGCGGTCGGCGCCTTCATCATGCGTCGTCGTCGGCAAGAGGCCAACAAGGCGTAATTCAAGTTATCACGAGTATGGAGTCGATACTGTAAGTAGAGGTGGTAGAGCGGCATGATCACCTTCGCGTAACATTCAATCATATTCCCGTTTTCACTTTTGATGAAGTTGCACTGTGACGTTTCTGTTTAGGAGGTTGTTGACGATGAAGCCTAGAGGCGTTTGCAGAGCGAAGTACTTCCCAATCTGGTCCAGACTATGACGCTGCCAACATTGCACGGTCCGACTAGCACTATAATAGCAGTAGCCTAACGACGCAACGATTGTCGATTGATACGTAGAGAATGCCAGAGGGACCCACAATGTGGGTCCACATATTCCCGTTTTCACTTTTGATGAAGTTGCATTATGGTGTTTCTTTTTAGGAAGTTGTGTGACGATGAAGCCTAGAGGCGTTTGCAGGGGCGAAGTACATGTACTTCCCAATCTGGTCCAGACTATGACGCTGCCAACATTGCACAGCCCGACTATAATAGCAATAGCCTAACGACGCAACGATCGTCGATTGATACGTAGAGAATGCAGAGGGACCCACATCAAGATCGACCATCCCGCTTCTTGATGACTCGAGTCGTGAAGACGTAAAAACACTCCCGTTCTCTCTGCACCATAATATGGATATACCGGTATTATATCCAACACTGCCCGATATGGGTACATGTATGTTTTGAATCGCTCCAGGCTAGCAACGCCGATCCAGATTGAACTTTGGCCCGTTGCTACACGCCATTGACATATTTCCATCAAGGAAAGGCTCCAGAGCTCTCATGTATCGGCTGCCTTGGGTCAAAAGAGCCTTAAAGCGGTACTGTACCATGTATTGTACCACATGCAGGCGAGATATCGCAGCATTGCGCTTGTCGGACTTCATCTCCTCCATTCTCGACAAGCAAGTCGCGATAACAGGAGATTCATAGCACTTCAGAACCCGACAACGCTGTTGGCATGGAGTAAAGTTGCGTCGAGTGCTCGCATCTCAAGCAGCAATCGTTGCCAAAAATCTGCGCCATCATGCCAAGTCTGGCGTGTCGGCATCAGTACCACCCTGAATTTGAAGCCAATGTGAGTACCGCGGCCGTAGTACTGACTTTTACATACCAAGCGGGACCGACTTGAGTCGTTGTTGCTGCAGCGGTCATGACCAATTCTCAATTGTCAATTTGCCATCTACCACCAACATCTCCATCTAACCAGTCGCCATGGCGACACTCACTCCAAGGGGACAGACCACCACCGCCTTCGAGCAATTCAAGAAGAGCTCGCCTTACCCCAAGGTCGAGGAGCCCGAGTCCCAGCAACATCATCGCCGCTGCTGTGGCAATTTTAAGGTCTGGGCCATCGTTCTCATGTCTGTGGGTTCTTTGACTGCCATTCTCGGCATTCTCTGCGGTACCGCCATGCCCGCGTACGTCAATTCGGCCGTGAATGACCAAGTCGTGCGCTGTTCTGACGATGAGGTGTCGGAGGAGATATACCTGGACCCGTACGGAGACTGCGATGACTGTTCACCCTACTACGTGTCCGTGTACATGCTCAACGCCACCAACGCCGAAGATTACCTCGCTTCCAATGCCAAGCTGCAAGTCCAGGAAATGGGACCATACGTCTACCGCCGCCATGAGATTAAGCTGGACGTGTCCCTGTCTGAAGACGCCTCCACCATCACTTACAAGACGTACACGTACCACACGTACGAGGCCGAGAAGAGCTGCACCGGTTGCTCCGAATTAGACGAAATCGTGAGCTTCGACACGGGGTATTTTAGTGTCATTTCCGGCACAGGAGGTGAGTTCAATCTGCTCTCTTTGATCGCTTCGGGATCCTTCGCCTCGACGGACACCCCGACTGCAATTGCGTCGACCATTACCAAGTACGGTCAGCAGATGATGCGCTGGTTAAACGGCCTCAACTCACTGGATCCGGTGGCTATGAAGACGGTGACTAACAACAGCACCGTCTTGAGCTTCCTGAAGAACGGCCCGGAGGCTATTGCCGACTTGGATCTCTCGGGTTTCGCGTACAACGGACTCTTTGCCAAACGCACGGCATCACAGTGGGCTCTGGGCTACCCAAGTCTGCTGGCTGGTCTCGTTCTGGGCTCCAACTACATCAAGGCATGTGCCACCACTATGAACGCCCAGTGTGCGTCTTGCAGTGGAGACGACTGTTTGGCTATTGCAGCAGATTGCGCCAAGTGCGCCAAGGGTGCAGCCGTCGTGGCAGTCAACCCGCTTACTTGTGCCACGATTGAGGCCATTTACACTGCAGAGTACGGCGCCACAGAAGCCGCCAGTTTTGTTAGCACAACCTGCGGTCTTTGTGAGAGTGTGGGTCTGTGTGCTGCTCCACTTCCTGGTATCGCTGAGAGCTCCGGCTTGGACTACTCAACGATGACTCCAGATGCGTCGACACTCAGCACTTACGTAAAGCGTACGGGCTGCGACGACAAGAGGAAAATTGGCGAGTACGAGACGTACAACGGCTTTACTGTCGCTCCGGTATGGGTAGATCTAGGAGAGCGCCGAAACCCGACGCTGGCTGAGCTCATGGCGTTCTCCAGCTACGCCAACTGCGCGTCGCCCGCCGCCAACGTCACTTGCTTCAACGTCTCAGGCACCGACGGCGCGGCACTCAAACCTGGCGGCGTGACGATCAACGGCTTTGCCAAACACACCACCGCCGACTCGTTCGACTCGTATACTGGCGCTGCTGGGATCTACATCACTATCTCGAGTATGGATATGGAAGTGGACTTTAACGGTGTCTCGCTGCATCGCTTCGGCACCGCAACAGACATCTTTGACTACAACGACAAGAATGCAAACCTTGGTACAGGCGTCCCGGTGAATGGACTACAGCAGTTGAGCTTCGTCACGGGTTTCCTGTCGTACATGTCCGGCCCTTTCTTCATTTACGGCGACAAGACGCTGCTGGAAGCCGTGGAGATGACCAATACCGATGGCAAAGTGATGACGGCTGAGTCCATGTACGAGTCAGGCGGTAGTCTCGTCGAGAGCTTCTACAGCTCGTACGGCACCTTTGTGGACATTGAGTCGGGCACAGGACAGACTATGAATGCACGCAAGCGGTCCCAGATCTCGTACTCGCTGGCTGCCTCGATGACTGTGACGAACGCATCCATGAGCGACCTACTGTGGCCCAAGTTGCCGACAGAGATAGTGCTGCCCACGTACTGGGTAGAAGAGGCCGGTGGTGCCAAGGACAGCGTCCTGGATACGTTCAAAAGCACGCTCACTCTGGTCAAGACCTTCCTGCCGGGTCTCATCGTGCTCATTGTTGTAGGTGTGGTCGAAGTCGGTGGAGGTGTCTTCCTATGGCGCCGATACAGACAGCAGCTGCATGAACAGCGCTACGGCAGTGTCATCTAAACCTAGTTGACTGTCTTGTCTGTATACATCGAGAGTTGAAGTCAACGTAAATGTATAGCCTCTATAATTGAATTGTTGCACCTTACCTTTGTGTCAGTCTGGAAACTGAAAAGTGAGACCAATTTTTGTCATTTCCTGATGATTGCGACGCCGCTTACAGGCTCCCCCTTCAACATCAACCGTGAAGTTTGTCTGCTTTACGTCCTGAAACAGCCCACGATCGCGTACTTGCTCTTGAAGCGCTTAATCCAGTCGTCCAGCGTCTTGCGCTGTTCGGGTGTGAGTCCCTCAGTCGACGGGTTATCTAGCGCTTCCTCTTCCAACGACATACAGGCCAGCGCTTTGGACGCGTCTCGACCTGCGAATTGGCCATACATGCCGTCAGGACCATAGAACTCGAAGCCCTTCATAGTCACATCATAGAGGACGCTATTAATGCCCACGAAAATGGTCTGCCGCGGATTGTCCACTCCGTTAAACGGTAGCAGCTCCGCGATGCTCAGTTGCAAATTGGTGTCCACCAGTCGCCCTACGTTCACGTACTTGTGCTCGTCACTGTGGAACTTATCCAGCCACTCATCCAGCATCTGGAACTGCGCTGATGTCAAGTCACTCAGGTTCAGTGTCGCTAACTCTTTGGCGTCGTCCAATTGGTCCAAAGCAAGCGCCCGCGTGATGTCTTTGCCTGCCAGAGCGGCGTATTTGCCCTCCGGTCCGTACAGATCTCGACTGGAGCTCACATCGTAGACTTCGCTCTTGACGGAGATGTAAATGGGGGCCATGCTGTCTGCTCCTCCGTTGAAGGTAGCGAGTTGCTCAATAGTAAAGTGCTGGCGTGCAGTCGGCTCCTTCGAGGTGCTCTCTTCAGAAACAGGCAGTGAGTTGGGTCCAGACGGCGGTGTAGCCACAGCGTTGCCCATGTCTGCGTCCGTTGGTTTCTGCTGAGGTTGCGCGTCCCTTCCTGTAGCAAAATATTCGTGGAAATGGATACGCAGTACTAAATAAAGCGAGCAGCACAGAAAACTGCGGCCAGGGATATGTCTCGACAACTCTGCACGTTAGCAAAGACCTTGTAACCTCTTTCTTCAGCACTTACTTTACTGGCTACGCACTGACGTAAACTCCCCTCTACTTAATGAGCTTGCCGACAACCGGGTATTTCTCCTTAAACTTGTCCTCCCACTTCGTGAGCGTCTCCTGCTGCTGCTCTGTGATGCCCTCGAGCGTCGGGTTGTCCAAGTACTCATCCAGGAAGGACATACAAGCGAGCGAGCGGGAGCAATCGCGGCCGGCAAACTGCTTGTAGCCTCCGTCCGGGCCGTAGTGGTCGAGTCCGTCGAGTGTCACGTCATAGATATTGCCATTCAGCGCCACGTAGACCGTCTTGCGCGGGTTGTCGAGCCCGTTAAAGGGCTTGAGTTGCTCGAGCGTCAAGTCACGACGCCGCAGCACGCGCCCCACATTCGGATAGCTGTTGTAGACGGAGAATTTGGTGACCCAGTCATTGAGCGTTTCCTGGTCCATAAAGCTCAAGTCCGACAAGTCATCGCTGTCCAGATCCTCCTTCTCGAACGACATTTTGGCCAGTGCGCGCGACGCGTCCCGGCCAGCAAAGAGGTGGTAGCCCTCCCCAGGTCCGTAAAAATCGCTCTTGCGACTCACATCGTACACTTCGTCCAGCACGGCGATGTAGATGGGCTGACCGTTCTCTCCGTTGAAAGGCAACAACTCCTCGGGCGTAAAGAAGCGACGATCGATGGGTTTCTCGCGCTCGACCTTGAGTGCCTCCTGTCGCGCCTTGGCCACTTCGTATGCGCGCTGTTGGGCCGCGTCGGCGCGCGCGTTCATGTACTTGACAGCCATCACGGCAGCTACGGCCACTCCAGCACCCATAAACAGGTTGCTGTCACTGTTGGTCAAGAACTGCAACATCTTTTTGTCTTGGCTCTTCCTTCCACTTGCGCGTCACTGGCTTGAACGGAGAATGATAAGCGTTGCCACCTCATCTGCACAGGTTGAAATATGACGTATGATAGTGCGCAGGGTTTGAATCTGACCTTCACTCCTGGCAACTTCAACTTCCTCGCTCGGATCATAGATTGTCTCAACATGTAAAGCTTTTATTAACAGTAAAGCTTGCGCATTTTAGCGTCTCCTATTTCTTTTTCTTGCTTGAGCCTCGGAAAGCACTCAGGTCCATAAGCTCGGGAGCAATCAGACCAGCGGAAGCGAACCCCATGAACCAGGCGAACGGTCCCAGATAAGGCACTTGCAACATGTAGCAGAACACGAGACCAAAACCCAGTCGAGCAGCATCGCTCCCGCTCTGGTGCCACTCCCGCTGCTCCGTGTGGCTATCGTCCTCTTCATCTTCAATTTCCATGTCGCTCAATAACTCGGTGTTGACATTGGGGTCGCCGGTCTTCGCTGCCGACTTGAGACGAGCAATGATAGGATCAAAGAGCTCACGGATCATGGACCTCGAATCTAGCCACATGTGGACAAGCTGCAGTGCCGCCTCACGCGTCGTTGGGAAGACAAAGGCCACGAAAAGAGGCACCAAAAATGTCACCTCCATGTGGCGAATGCTGGCGGCAGCAACAGAAGGGAATACAAGATTAACTCATCAGACGATGACGGTGGAATGTTCACGTGACAGCAATATAACGTACCGATAGCCGAACTGCGCGATAGGAATCAGCATTCCCAGCAGCGGTTTTGCCACCAGAGCCACGAGTCCGAAGCCAAGCTGGCGAAGTCCGAAGCGCAGTAAGTGGCGGGCGTACTCCCAGTCCCAGTAAATTGCTTTTTTCTAAGAACATCACAACGCATTAGCCATAAATATGGTTCTACAGTGACACATAAGCGTCTTTCACCTCTCGAATTTCCTTCGCAAGCGTTGCATCTCTTGTCGCGAGCCCTGCAAAGAAGGCGTTCTCGAACATCTTGACGCTAAAGTAGCGGCAGAGTCCAATGAGCATGAACGGGACCGTCGAGGCCGCTGCATAGCGAAAGGCGCGGACCGTGGAGTCCACCGTCTCAGGTTTAAGGAAGAGCATGCTGATCCACTCGACAGGCAGCAGCACTAGGTGCAGCACAGCGGACAGCACGACAGTCATGATAAGCAGTATCTTCATGCTCCTTCATTGACAGTAACAAATACATTAGACTTGGTAAATGTAGGGGAAACTCCAACTTTGTTTCGTCTTCACCTCCAGAACTCGTCGCGCACTTCAAGGTCCCCCAGTGCTCGGAGTGTCCCCGATACTGCAGCATAGCGACCAGCAGGAAATAAATTTAGGACCAGGGAAGGCGTCAATGAAGAGAGAAGACTTAGGACGACATACCGGCGGCCGTCACCCCGTACAAGAAGCGTTTGCTGCGCGCCACAAGCTGCGTCTTTGGCGTCTTGTGCTCCACCATGATTATTGTCAACTGAGATGGATAATTGCGGATACACTTGAAGCGACATGAAACTTGATTGTGTCTTGATCAATCCTTACAAATACCAAAAGGTCTACTCCAGAAAAACCAATTCTTCTAGATCATGTGGGTCACATGGTCTAGACTCGAAACCATCTCCACCTCATCAACTTCTGTGGCCGACTTCTACATGTACTGCGGTAGAGCCTTGACGGCATTCTTGTCGGAGAGATGCCGGACCCTCCTCCACCGTCAAGCGGTTCTCTGAGCTCCGTCGTATCTCCTCGTTTACTGCCGCTGTTCCTCGGTGTCTTCGGTGGCGGCTTCGTGTCTCTTGGAGTTGCACTGGGTGGCGTTCGCTCTTCTGTTGCCGTCTTGTGGCTACTTCGACTTCCTGGAGACCTTCTGCTCAATGCGTTTGTAGCTCTCACGTTGCCAATTACGGTACTCCATGCAATTGGGACAGGTTGGCAAGTGGCGCACGAGAGGCTCACGCGCAAAACGCATAAGACACAGTGGGTGAAAATTGCAATCGCAACTCTCGCAGTGTTCGCGCTTGCCACGCTGTTCGCGAGCGGATTGGGCGCAATGCTGTCCATTGCGTTGCAGAGTATCGTACCGAACAGCGCAACATTGGCGCAAGTATGGGGGCTTTCGTCCGGTGCGTCAATAGCGTTTGTGTGCCCCAGTCAAGTAGCTAATGGATCAGTGGCGTTGCAGAGCGATGGATCGCTCGTATGTTCAGAAAACGCAACCATTTTCTTGCTGGACGATGTGGCACGTTCTTTTGTAGTGGACCGTCAAGTAGCTAATGGATCAGTGGCGTTGCAGAGCGATGGATCGCTCGTATGTTCAGAAAACGCGACCATTTTCTTGCTGGACGATGTGGCACGTTCTTTTGTAGTGGAATCGATAACGCAGACGTCGACCGTTGCAGAACAAGCTGTGAAGGTACTGGAGATTGTTTTTCCAGAGAGTTTGGGACGCGCTGTCGTCGTTGGTGACGTCGTCAGTCTCGTGGTTGGAGGACTTGCACTTGGTGTGGCAATGGCAAGTTTTGCTTTAACAGGAAGAGAAGAAGATGCAGATGAAGAAGATGATCAAGAAGACGAACATGAGAGGGAAAAGGAGAATTTTGTGCTGTTACTGCTGGTTGCTCAGGGCGAAGCTATTTTATGCCGCTTGCTGAATTGGTTGCAGAAGTATCTTCCCATCAGCGTGGCATTCATGGTCAGTGCTGTACTTCTACAGTCGTCGACTTCATCTTCAAGCGACAATGATGATACTGGTACTCTCGTGGCCGCTGCTTTAGCGCTCATGTCCGTGCTGCTTCTTGCGCTGGTTCTGGACGTGGTAGTGATGTTGCTCTTTGCTTCATTGCTCACTCGTTCCAACCCTTTTGCTTTCCTGGAATACCTTCTGCCAGCCCAGCTACTAGCGTTGAGTTCAGGCTCGTCCCTCGTCGCGTTTCCTGCTACCGTCTCCTCCGTCGTCGCCAGTCAACGTGTATCACCATCACTGGCCTACATTGTGTGTGCAACAAGCATGGTTCTTAATCAGACTGGAACCGCGCTCTACCTGTCCGTTAGCACTTTGTTTGTGCTCCGCGTTTCAGCTTCAGGAATGGATGAAGATGAGTTGGCAGCGTCTCAATCTGGGAGCACCATTGCAACAATGGTATTTGCGAACGCGTTGATCGCCTGCGTGGCTTCTCCACTACCAAAAGGTGGCAAAACTGTGGCGCTTGCCACGACACTCGGGGCTGTTTTCGGGATCGCAACCGGTCCACGTACTGTGTTGCTAGCCTTCATGGCTGGACTGGAATGCATCACGGATCCGTTTGTAGCTTGTGTGAACGTCACGAACAACGCGTTGGTGGCGCTGATGGTTGCACATTATTTCGAGCCTCAACCTGTTGCAACACCAGCTACTGATCCTGACAATATAGAAACTTCAACGCAAGAGCCCCAGACACTTAATCTACGACAACAGCGAATTCTTGGGATGATACACAGCGAAAATTGGGTATAGATATATCAAGATGAGTTTAAAGTGAATTTGATGTGATATTGTTGTGATCCTATTGCGAATATTTAGTTTAAGATATTGGTATGAAAATAGCATGGTGAGGAGTTTCAATGTTTGTAGCTTGAAACACCCCAAGTCATTTCGGTATTGGTACCCTTCAGCTCTTAGCCTGGCGGTCTATGGACACTTCACCCGGTATGGATTGGCAATTCGATGGGTTCTTAGAGACGAAGCAAGGCGAGCGTCTCACAAGTGCAGCAATTCGGGCGGCAGCAGCAGGGATTCCAGCTGAATCAATTGAGACGGGGACTACCACTTCCCTGGACGAAGGCAATAGTGTCCCTTTCAATTCAAATAGCAGACGCGACCGTGATCCAATGACAATGACCATGAGTCCGATGGCCACCGCTCAGTTTCTAAACCCCATGTTAGCTCTCAACAACCCTAAGGGTGTACCCTGGCCGGGTGCTCCTCGCCAGATAGGTGAACAGGTAGAAGAACAGGATGATATGCTGGTAGACTTGTACTACAAAACTCCGTGTCTTTGGATGACCACTGGCGCGGGTGCCATCGGACTCGTCATTGGTGCGGTGCTGAACAAGTATCCTGTCAGTGGAGACGCACAGCTCTGGATTGGAATCGTCGGAGCTCTATTGATCCGAGCTCTGGAATGCCTCACGCTGCCTCTAATTTTCACAAGTGTCACGATCTGCTTCTCGAACCTCGTGGTGTCCAACAAGACACGTCCCGTTATGGTGCGATTGGCTATCTACTTTGTACTCGCAGCTTTGTTAGCAAGTTGTATTGCAGTTGCAGTGGCTTGTTGTTTTTCAAGTACCTTTCAAGTCAAAGCTGATCCTCCGGTGGCAACCACCAGCTTCCCTTTAATTCTACGTTGTCCGAACGGCAACTTTTTCTCTCGAGAAGGCCAATGCACAGCCGAGTCCTATGTCAACGGTCAAATACTTATAGCAGCGAATATTACGGGGCTCCCGAATGACTTGCAGTTGTCTCTTGCTGCAAAAAGTGGCGTCTTTCCTGACACACAAAGTTTAGCAACACAGATCGTGCTCTTCTTCAGTGATTTCTTCACGGAAAACATTACGGGAGCCTTCGCGAATGTGCAATTTCTAGGCATCACCATCTTCAGCATGATCATCGGTGCCACAGTCATGACAGTGTACGACCCAACCAGTGGGGAGCCAAATCACGCACTGATCCTTATCCGCCAAGTCCACGTTGTACTCGAGATGATTCTCAATTGGTTGGTGCCGTACATCCCACTCGGAACGCTGTCTATGATGACTTACTCCTTTATGACTGGAGAGTATACGACTGAGGCTCTGCACAACTCACTCTACTTCACATTGACTATGGTGGTCGCACTGCTTGCGAATTTCTTCTTTGTGGGCTGCGTGGCCTACGTTATTCTCGTACGGCGGAACCCGCTCAAGTTCACGTGTTACCTCATGCCTGGTATTATCTACATGCTTGCTACAGGTGACTACTTGGCGACAATTCCGGTTCTCTTACGCAGCTTAGAGAAATCTCAACAGGTTTCGCGGACTTTGGCCCAGTTTACCATTTGTCTGGGCGTTTGTTTGTGTCTCTGCGGCACGGCCGTCTTCTACGTTGTTGCGCCAATCTTTATGGCCTACACCAGTGGATTACAAGACATTATTACGGCAGGTCGTCTGATCGGACTGATCGTTGTGGCCACTGCGAGTTCAATCGGCACACCCCTCGTATCAGGTTCAGCTCTTACTATCACATGCACCATTTGGCGTACGCTATTCACGAGCCAAGTGCCAGGGTCCTTTGTCTACGTCGCGTCGATGGAATGGGTCATGACTCGTCTGCGTCGAATCTTTAACATCATCATGATCGCTTTCATTGCTCGCATCATTGCTGAACAACTTGACGAGACCGTGGAGGACGAAGAAGATCGCGCATATCTCGAGCAACAACTTGGTATGACACAAAGTGGTCACTAACGTTAGCCAAATAATTGCTCAGGAAAAGCAAAAATCTTGACTTTTATTCATTTATTGTCTATTTTTTGTAAACTTGACCATTAAAGGTATGGTTAAGTCGCTGTAGTTGTCTAGCGATTGCCGCAACGTAAATGGCCAACGCCGTAACTACTGAGAACAAAACCAGAGGCTGCATCATGTCCACGACAACTTGTTTGGACACACTCAAGGCGAAGATATTGTTGATCATATGTAACACGAAACACTCAATCAGCGAGCCGGAGACTGCGAACTTGAGCGCCAGGAACATCCCCACTAACAACGCCCAAACCACTTGAAAAGTCAAATAACTCGTAGAATAATGCGTTCCTAGCTGCCTTGCATTAGCCAAGTGGATGGCAGCGAACAGGACGCTGGATAGAGCCGCACTCAGCTTGGGACTCTGAAAACGATTGATTGTCACCAACACAATCACTCCTCGGAAGAAAAGCTCCTCTTTCGCCGGTGCGAGTAGCAACGTCTGCAGTATCTCGACAGTGGCCAACGATCCGTCCGGACGAATCAGTGCCGAGTGAACATTGATCATCGACATCAGCGCTTGGTCTTCTCGTCCATGCTGCCATAAGATCAGTGATATTATAGCCATCGAATGAAGCAGCACTGACAGCACACAAGACTTGGCATTACTCCATCCAGACCCCGTGAGTCTTTGCACAAGGAACATTGATCATCGACATCAGCGCTTGGTCTTCTCGTCCATGCTGCCATAAGATCAGTGATATAATAGCCATCGAATGAAGCAGCACTGACAGCACACAAGACTTGGCATTACTCCATCCAAACCCCGTGAGTCTTTGCACAATCTCGCGCTTTGGTCGCTGGAAGAACCAGCTCATGAACGCCACGAGACCCCAGCCAAACGCCGCCGTCTCGCAGATCTTCACAACAGCGACTTTCGATACAAACTCGTCACCAATAGCAGTTAGCAACTTCTGCAATACATTCCCAAGGACGGAGCTCATCAAGAGAAGCAGGAAGGTCGCACCACCCACAAGCGCCAGCTCCATAACGAACACGACGCAGCGGAGAATTAGCGGCAGTTCTACTGCAGTCGCTGCCTTCTCAGACTCGAAAGCATCCGACTCCGGGGTCTGCAGCTTTGACAGCATCACCAACACGCCGCTGGGCTTGGACGAGAGCCACGTCCACGTTGGTGGCATTTCTCCTTCTCTGTAACTTAAGTGACCTTAGATGGATTAGTTGAGTCCGTAGTAGGCTGTGTGGCCTGGCCGTTCGTGCTTAGGATGTCATTGCGTAGTGGCCCTGAAATTTGTTGGTATCAAGAACAATTTAATTACCAAAATAGACCTTTTTCTCTAAACAAATCAATCAAACAAAAGTGATACATAGTGATTCGTCGTTTTCTTCAAGTAGAATTTTTGAGCGCAGATATTTCTAAGAAACACCGAATCGAGAGGAATAACAGAGTCATTAACATTTTAGCACGCAAAGACGGTGAGATCTTGTAGTGAACCTCGTTCTTTCTGCATTGTGGTGGTCGTAGAACATACAGAAAATGGCGAAGGAGTTCACCAAATTCGTCAACGACGAGGTCTTCAAGCATTTGCAGTCGGATGTTTGGGCATTCAAGTACCCAAATAGGGAGCAGAAGGTGGTCCTGACGGACTCGCGTGGACTCCATGGTGGAGCTCATCTGTACAGGAAGAAGAATTACGACAAATTATTTGCTGACACGATTAGCGGGTCTGTTGAACATGTGTATTCAGTTGACTTTGCCGATGCAAAAAAGATGGCACTTATGGTGGCAAATAAAGTCAAGATAAACAAGTTTCGTGAAATTTCAGAATCGAACGGTAAAATGACGGTCATGGGGGCGAACAGGCTCAATGTTGCGTTCACGGATACAGAGTACCTTGGTGATGCCAACATTAAATTCGAGAAGTACTTGTGGACGTGCTGGAGTTTGTACTACCAACAGCGAAAAGTGCACAAGGCGCCGTATTTGGCGGTCGTACAGAGCTCCGGTTTTGGTAAAAGTCGAATGCTTTATGAGCTTGCACGACAGGCTCCACGTACACCACCAAGCTCTAAACAAATGAAAGTTCTGTACGTCTGTGCGCGCTTGCGTGAGTCGAGGGGTTTTCCTGAAGCTACGAATGAACTTTGTCAATGGTTGTTTCCATCACGATCTACATGTAGTATTTACAGTATGACTAAACGTCTGCAGGCGATATATCGTCACGCCCACGAGTATGGAGCGAACATTCAGGATGAGTGGACGGATCTGTTTACAGAGTTCAGCGCGGATAAATCTGTAAAAAATACTCTGGAGAAGTCCGAGAAAGCGTTAAAGGTGGAATATAACGACACGAAGGACGAGACCGCGCCACTGGTCATCTTGGTCATAGACGAAGCTAGATCTCTGTTTGATCTCGAACACAACGGCGTCGACTATTCTCGTGTCTTTCGCCAAGCGCTTGTTGCTGCGAATAGTAAAATTAAGACTGGAGGGGGCATTTTCGGAGTACTGGTGGATACGAAATGCATGATTTCGGATCTAGTACCAGGTGAAAGCAATGTATTGACATCATTCCCGCCTTTTGTATTGGATACGAAATGCATGATTTCGGATCTAGTACCAGGTGAAAGCAATGTATTGACATCATTCCCACCTTTTTTATTTACTCACACGATGGATGTCATTTGGCGCTCGGCGATAGAGACGAATCCTGGTATGGATACATTTGATAACGAAGAGGTGGATGAAAAAATGGTATACGTACCGGATAAAACCATGGTGGATACAGAGATGTCCGAAACAGAAACGAAGGTTGAGAATCTGGTCGCTACGGACAATCCAGTTCACAAGAGGAACGATTGTAGTGCAGAAATCGCTGCGTATAAAGCTACATTGACTGGAAGCGAGAGGGAGGCCTGGAAAGCTCTGATGCGAATGGGTCGTCCTATGTGGGAGAGGACGTTCAGCGGTCAACCGGAACATGAAGTTGGAGAAAAAGATATAAGTGAAGTAGTCGTCTTTGCAGCAAATAAATTGTTACTGGGATTTAACCACAGAGACCAAACCAGCTACAATGAGGCTACCATGTTTGGTGTTGCGTCCGTGCTGTGTCGCTTAGGCATGCGTCCATACTCGAGGTCGAGTTTGGCATCTCGAGTCATTGCCGACTTCATGGCGATTTTGGCGTACGTGGATTATGAGAAAGAGGGTTATTTGAGCAGTTACGCGTCAGATCCGGTGCTCACTTTGGGCGCGATGAAGATGTGGTACGGAAAGGGAGACCGTCTGTCGAAGTATATCCTTCCTCAGTTAAAAAAACTGATTCTGAATGAAACGCTAGATACTGGCGGGGTTGGCGAGATGGTCGTTCGTATTGTGCTGCTTCTTGCGATGGACAGTTGTGTGATAGCAGGAAAGCCAATTGATGATTGTGAATTTTCCGGGCAGTTTGTGCCTCTGGAGGCGCTTTTGAAAGTGCTTGGTGTGGACGAGATGCCACTGAAAAACGAAGGGATGGCTGAGCCAGATTTAGAGACATACGCTGCTTTTGAGGACTGGTACTCGCAGTGGATGGACTGGTAAGTGGGGTTCACTCACTTTGTCCAACTTACTCTTCCGCCAAATGAGGATACGCTGTGGTATTTGCTAGGACGTCGAGCCGCTGGGGTGTTTCCAGGCGACCAGAAAGGAGCAGATCTATTGATCCCAATCTTTCGGAAGAAAGAGATACGTGTGGATTCCAAAATAGAGTGGGAAATGGAGGCCTCGATGATTCTAGTCAAAGTGAAAAACAGATACCACTCGGACCCGAAATTTTCCACTTCGGCAGCGGACAAGTTGTCCCCTTCGTTCGTGTTTGGAGACAAGAAGAAAAGGGAGAAGGAGTCAGCCGAAGATACGAACGTAACAGAAGAAAAGTCTGCTGCGAAGCTACCGAAAGTAAAATTCGTGGAGAATCCGCTAAGTAGAATGACTTGTCGTCAAGTCATTCGCATCTATATGAATCTCCAAGAAGAATCCAACTCGCACTATCGGTTCATTTATGGCAAGGAAGTAAACTCTGAAAACGAAGTTACACCGTCGGAACTTGGGTTCACGTTGTGCTATCGCTCGCTGCGCCGTGAAGCATTTCCGTTTTTAAGAAAAGAAATGGTTCCGAGGTTGACAAGTCTGCTGGATTCTGTGTGGGATCCGATGGAATTCGTTGAAATTGACTTGAAACAGCGTCGAGCAATGGAGGAAACTACTTTTAAATGGGATGGCTTGAAAGTTTTGTCGAGAGCGATGACCGACGAAACCCTTAGAGGGGTTGCGTCTAAAGGACTTGTAGATGCACCAGAACATTACAATCATTTACCAGTTACGAAAATGGGAAAGAGTGAAGACGGAAAGAGTCAGCCACTTATCGACAAGAAACGAGAGCAAGAAGAGTTAAATGCCAGTAATCCGCAGAAATACCAGCGCATTTAGTGATATGTTATATAGCACTTATTGATGACGCGAACCCTTTTTCATTTTTTGTTAGGATACTTTATGAGTTAATATTTCAATCAAAAACTATCCATTCTAGCATTTTTTAGGATACATTCTAGCATTTTTAATCTGCAAGTTAAATTACATGTAAATGAGGTCAGTTGAGACCGTCGTAAGCTGTAAGTCCGTTCTCGTTCGGGATGTCATCGCGTCCGCCGCCTTTATCGGGATCAAGCAGCCACGCACCCAAATCGAAGAAGCTGTAGGCCATGGCGTAATGGCCTGCTGTATGGCCGTGAGTCTGTAAGACCAAGAAAACGATTAGCAGAGACCTAATAACTAAGTAAAACAAAGAGAATCGTAAACGTACGTTCTGGTGGTCGGGGTTGGCGCCTTTAGACAACAAGAGCTGCGCCACTTTAAGGTGGTTGTTCTGTGCAGCCAGTAATAGCGGCGAGTTGCCGTTCTCGTCGCCCTTGTTAATGTGGAAGATACTCTTCTCAAGCTGATCATTGTACACGGTGCCTGTACCCGGCATGAACGGCATCTTGACGGTCAACGGGTCAAATCTACGCTCAGGAACGTCCTGCAGAGCCTCACGAACTTGTTTCAGCTTACCATGACGTACTAATCCACACAATTCGATAATGGACACCACCATTCGACTTCCACCCGCAGGAGCATCGACTGAGTCTTGTCCGGGGTTGAAAGACGCTGTCGGAACGGGACTCAAGACTGCGTTCACTACTGGTACGTTAACCGTTGGGACCGACTTGATGGGGCTACTACTACCGGTAGGCTCTACCATCGCCTCCGATCCTGAACCGAAGCCACCGATACTATCGCCGTAGAGCTTCCGTATCTGGTTACGTTCGCGTACTCGCATCTCCTCCACCGTCGTGAGTACCTTTTTGCGGTGCAAACGGTGTTCTACGCCTAGAGTGTTGCGTAGGTCGTCATCTGTGAGATGAAGCAGTAGAGCTCCGTCAACGGAAGCGTCAGCAAACGCTCGTTTGTACTGTGCCAATGCCAAAGTGTCGAGCCAACGACCAACGTCGCTCACACTCCAAGCCGCTACTTGCAGAGGCTGCTGACCAGGGAATCCTCCGGGTGGAATGTTCGGCTGGAAACCCGCAGGACTTGAAGCTGCAAGTCCATCAACCGATGGCGTCTCCGTCGCTGAGTGTTCGGGCCAACGCTGTTGAGAAACAGCAGCAGCGCTGTCGAGTGTTAAGTTGTGGGCTCCGATCTTCCGCATGGCACGCACCATGTTCATGCTACTGAAGTACGTCATGGACATGGACATGAAGCCAAACTTCATCATTGTTTCGGTGGACTCCATGAGTGAAGCTGCTTCCTGTCGTTGCTGCTTTGAAAAGCCTGGAGTAGAAGCAGTAGCAGCCATATTTCCCTTTAAATGTGATGGAGGTCCGCTAAACGTCGGACTCAGTGTGCTTGGACCACCAGGTCCGGGGCTATTAGTGAAGACACTGCCGGTTCCTGATGGGATCAAATCGAGTACTAATTGGGAACGCGTTTCCTGTTTCTCGCGAATACGTGAGAGCTCCTTCTGCTGCTCCTCCAGTAATAACACGAGCTTCCGTTCGAGTGCCTTGAGTTCTTCTTCTTTGCGGAGTCTTTCCTGGTCCACGCGAGAAAGCGTCTCCTCCAGTGTTGCAAGCTTCTCGCGTCGTTGAGCGATTTGTGCGAGCATTTGCGAGAACTCACGGTCGAGTCGCATCTTTTGTTCGCGTAGAGCCCACTTTGCAGACTCATCAAGCGTGCGATTGGCACCACCCGTGTCGGTCTCGGCTTGCCCCAACGCAAGCAATTCCGTCTCAAGCAGTCGAATCCCCTCGTCAAACTCACAGATCTCTTGTATCAACTTCTCAGCTTGAGCCTCGACGTCGCTCTTCTCGCGGCCAAGTAGCGCTACATCACTCTGCAGTTTCGTGCCGTACAGTTTGTACTCGAGCAGAAGCTGCTTGCCAAACGTGAGTCCTTGTGACTGCGTCTTGGAGAAGAGAAACTTGTCACTCTCACGAGCAAAGCGTCGACGGCCAAGAAGCCCTCGAAACACCCGCTGGATGGTCACGACTGCGTTACGCTGCAGTCGTTGCCGGAACATCTTTTTGCACGCAACATATCGTCTCATTAGCTGCTGGATCTTCACTGCAGCTTGGTGAATCTGCTGCCGTCTCCGTATGACCGTGTGGCGTGCTAACCAACCTCGAGCAATCCTCTGTATGTCGAGAGCGGCCAAGTATTCCAGCATCCGCTCCTTGTATGAAGTCCGCCCCATTTTCCCACGCCAATGACGCTGTAGCAACCGAACCGCCCAGTCTTCACGCTTAAGTCCCTTGTAGCGTTTACGAGCAACACGAGCACGCCACAAGCGCTGGAGGTTAATGGCACAGCGCTCGCGATGTATTCGATGTGTTAATGTACGAGCGTAAAAAGCTCGAAACGCACGCTGAATGACGCGGGACATTGCAGCCATGCGCTGCAGACGCTTCTGGTTACGTCGTACTCTCCAACCCATGTACTCCTTTACTTCTGGTATAAGAGGGTAGATCTTGCTACCAGCTCCAGGTTGGTACACTACGTTGGTGCTGATGCGCTCAAACGCTGGCGTCGTTGGGTCCCAAGTCGTGAGTGCAATGAGCTTAGACGACGTTGCTGCTTGTTGGTTCGAACCAGAAACTGGAACAGCTTCCTTGACTGTAGTCAACACTCGATCTATAAAGACGTCTTCAAAGTTCCGCTTCGGTTTGGTCTTCTTCTTCCTTTGGTTATCAGGTGGTTGTTCGTCTTCACATCTAGATTGATGCTTTGATGGTGACAGCTCGTGTAGTTTCCTAGTCGTCCTATGAGGAACGTCATTGATCTCATGGAAACCAGTGACGAGCTGCTCTAGCAATACGAGAACACTCTGTTTGCATTCTTGTAAAGCCTCGTGACCACCTGGTAACCAAATCACACAACTTGGACGTTTACTGCGTCCTGCTGAATGTTGCTGCTGAGATTGAACTCTTCGATGACGAAGCACTTTACCAACCGAGTCAACAAGCTCCAGGTTTGCTAACGCCAAGATGGTCTCGGCCTGACCGCTAGCATCCAGTAGCGCGTTCTGCACGGAACAGAGCGTTATCAATGGGACTCGCAGTCGTTTCAAGTCACTTCGTAGGTCGTGATGAGCCAGAGCACCAAGCGTAAGTGCTTGTCTGCCTTCGAGCGTGATGGGGTTCAACACTGCTGTATAGAGATTGAGTGCTAGTGGTGTGGACACTCGTGCGAGATATGAAGCGGAGAAGAGGAAACGTGCGTGAAAGTAGACGGGTAGATCCGGTCGTGACTCGGGTGTACAAGCCAAGACCTTGGCGCTATCATGAAGAAATTGAGCGAGCTGTACATCCACATGAGCGAAACTATTAAGCAGCACGAGGGATCGGGTGTTGAAATCGTTTGGCTCAGTCGAACAACAGAAACTCAAGGCAATATTGCCACCATTGCCAATGCCAACGAGATGATACGGTTTATCACGCAGCAGACGATCGCTTCCTGAAGCTCCAGTCACATGACCAAGCAGTGCATTCAAACACGCTACATGATAGGTATTATGCAGTAAGGTGCCTCTCCGCCACGCAGTGTAAGCTTGACCTGGATAATTCCACAATAACACTTGTACACGACCATTATAGCGTGCTACAAGTGGCTGCAGTAGAATCTGCATCCGCTCCCAAGTGTCGAACAGGTCGTGTACTATCACCAGGTTGAAAAAGGCCTCAGACGGCTCTGTAGAGTTCATTGACTTGGTTGTTCGGGCACCACCCATGACACAAAAAGGTATGGCAGTCTCAGTATCCATATGGAAAACACCATGAACGTAGTCGTCTCGAGCATCCATTTCGGCAAGTCCGGGCATAGCCAAAGAGTGGGCTGCTTCAAGACGACGTCGACGTCTGCGTTGTCGCGCTTGCTGCTCCTGTTTGGCATTTGTACGAGCTATTAAGGCTGAATTTATCTCCTCCCTTCCTTGTTGCTTTGAAGGAGATAGAATTCTCTCGCTAGATAAAGTTTGTTTGGCTTGAAGAGCTGCTTGTAGTGTCTGACGAAGTGATTCCATGCTTACTGGTTTTCCAATGCAGCCGTCCATCCCGCTGTCCTTGTACAGCTGCAGATCCTTTAGTGTCGTTTGTGAACTCACACAAAGGATAGCAGTGGAGTTCATGGTGTTGCTCTTAAGTCTGCGTTTAAGCTGTGACTGTCGTAACAAGCGAGAGAACTCGAGTCCGTTCAAGTCATTTCCTACCAACTCCCTCTCAACAAGAACCACATCGTAGTCAAAATCTTGGACTATACGCAACGCTTGTTGAGCGTCAGTCATACTTTCCACCTCAAGTTCCAACGAAGTTAAAGTGTGAAGCATCCGGTGCAGCTCATCCAACATGGCTGTGTCGGAGGAAAGGAGCAGTACAGTCGCTGGTCCCAAAGACTTGTTAGAGATGTTAGTTCTTGTTCCTTTTCGGAAGAGTTTGCCTTCCTCAAGTGATGATGTTTCAGTACGTTTGGATATACCACGCAAGTACTTATCCATTCCCATAAACGTGTCGTTAGGGCGAAGTAGTTGCTTCTGTTGGGCCTTCGATATGATGGCATTTGACTTTGCAATCGTCTCTGAAGCTGGTAGTGATGGCATTCTTGCTGTCTGTTTATTGCCAGCTTGCAATTGAGTCGTCGTACCTTCTGTTGTAGACGAGATTAAGTTACTTCTAGTGCTGCTGTTGCTAGCCAGAATCGGTAGCGATGTAGACCCCTCCACACCTCCACCAATGGGTTCAGTATCAGTTAACTCTACTGAAGGTTGAAGCCTCGAGTCATCATGATGTTTACGCAGAAGAAGCGCCTCCTTCTCATGGACTTGTTGTCCTACGTGTTCCTCCCACTTCTGGTCAATAGCAGCACGCTGTCGACTCATTTGCTGTTGTTTTCTCTTAAGTTGCTGCTGTTTTTGCTTCGTCTCGTCCTCTCCGAGCGGACCTACTGCCATCTGACGTGCTAGATCAAGCAAAGCGTAAACAGCGTAGCAATCGACACAGACTCGCACCTGACGGTAGTAGTTTGCCACACCATCTAGCTCTCCATACACGCGCGACCGAGAATGTTCACGTAGCTCCTGTGATAAGGTGTTGTCCAGTAGATGTGATTGTCGTCTTCCTCTCTTGGTCGGCGGGTTCGAAGCACTGAATTGCACTTGATTTGCAGCTTTTATTGCCCGTTGAAGACTTTCTCGGTTACTTCTACCTAAAGCGATGGACTAGATGTGATTGTCGTCTTCCTCTCTTGGTCGGCGGGTTCGAAGCACTGAATTGCACTTGATTTACAGCTTTTATTGCCCGTTGAAGACTTTCTCGGTTACTTCTACCTAAAGCAATGGATTTGTACATGATAACCCGCAGTTCTCCACTTTCGAGTTGCTTCCCGTCGATAGACTTGCCCATAGTCTGTGCGACTTCCATGGCCGCTACCAATCGACTCAGATTTTCATCTCCAAGCGTTCGTATCTCCTCCTTTGAGAACAAAAGCGACAAGGCCGAGGAAGCTGCAGCTTGAGGTGGCGCAGCTCGTCGTGCACCAGCTCGATGCGCACTCAAAGGATCCGCCTGGCTCAGCTGCAACGCGAAGCCACAGAAGTCCCCGCAGCATTTAAATGGCGTTGGGAACGAGTGACCTCGTGTAGACGAAGCGATCGAGAGAAGAGGTGGGGGTGGCATGGAAAAACGAATTATCACTTTACTTAAGCAGGAAATAGCTCATTGAACTTTTTTGCGGATGAAGGGACACGATCGCTGATTGGTTGATCAAGTCGAATGTAGCCATTTTCGTGATGGTGATTGACAGCATGAATGGCGGTCGGCGGCTCAACATGCCGCCCTGCGCCTTCCTGCGTGTGGACACCAATGGCTCTTGGATCCGTCGTCGTTGTGTGGTGGAATACGACGGTGCCGAGTTCTGTGGGTTTCAAGCACAGGACCAGCCTGGGATCAGGAGAACCGTGCAGGAAACCATCGAGGACTCTCTACGTCGCACTACAGGTGAGATGTCACTGCCTCGACTGTGCTTTGCATCGCGTACGGACACCGGTGTCCATGCTTTGGGTCAAGTGATGGTATTTGCTAGTCGATGTACTGAGTCCGACCGCGTCTTCCGCGACGCACTCAACACCCGACTACCGGAGGACATTCTGTGTCGTAGCATGACTACCATGACAGAGATCGAGACGAACTTCGACCCGTGCGCCGACGCCAAATGCAAACGCTACGAGTACAAACTCGTTGCTGGCGGATTGCGTCCTGTAGCACACCGCCGTAACGTTTGGAACATCCGCAAACCTTTAAATGTGGCGAAGATGCAGGCTGCAGTGGACCACCTGATGGCACCACCCATAAGTAAAGACTTTTCCGCTTTCACACCTCAAAAGGCAGTGGATGGAGAGCGAGACAATGTCTGCAATGTTTCAGCTATTGAGATCTATGTTGAGAAGGTCGATGACAGAGGAGAAGCCCAGTATGAAGATGATGTCGCCACTCTGATACGGGTTGTATTTGAAGGCAATCGATTCCGATACAAAATGGTGCGGAACTTGGTGGGCACAATCGTGGATGTTGGTCTGGGAAGGCTGAACCCAGACGATATCCCAGCCATTCTGGAGGCTAAGAACCGTGGAAAAGCAGGACAAGGTGCACCACCACAAGGACTTACACTCGTCTGGGTCAAATACTAAAAGTCACAGTAGTTTTTTTGAAGATATAAAAGTACCCATGCTTGCTATTTTTTTCTTACAATGTCCACCCTGTTATATAATCGTGCTTAAAATTCATACCACTTTTTGTTGGAGTTTTTTTCGTTAAAAGCCTTCATCGTCTGATAAAAGTCCTCTGATGTTTTCTTCATTTGTTCCGTTTTAAGTCCCAAGTCGTTTAGCTTTTCTCCACGTTCCGCAAGTCGCTACATGAATTAAACCACAAATAAACAGGTTAGTCAAAAATTACCTCAAATAACACACTACAAGTATACCTGCTGAGCCTGCATAAGCGAATCCTTGGTCGCATTTAATCCCGTCTCCGCCTTTGCGGTTGTACTTTCAGCATCCTTATCAGGAATATTTCGATCCCCCATTAACCGCTTACGCTCGTCCTCTTCAGTAGAAAAGTGGAATATTTTGTTCAAGTCCGTGGCCTCTTGAGTGACGCTGAGGACCAATTTCTTAAACATTTTACCAGCATCTGCCGCAATGCCTCGCTTTTTCCCACTATCAGTTGTTGCAGGTGAAGCAATTTGATCAAAAATGGCTACACGTTCAGGAAGGTGTAGTCTTGTCTTAATAGCCATTCGTTCAAGCATGGCACTTTCCAATGCTGTCGACTCAGCGAACAGTGAAAATCGCTCAATTTCGCCGAAAGAATTGGCAATTACAAGCTCTCCACCATATGAAATGTCTGACAAGATCCCATCCACTAAACCTCGATGACTTAATCCAAAGCCTGCATTGTTCCAATCGGTCTCCCAGATTGGTTTTAATGAAAGAAGCGACAGAATGTAGACGCGATTACTCTGGTCGATGACGGCAAGGCAGTTTTCAACACCATCGCCCACTGGTACTCGAACAACTGAAGTGACAAGTACAGTTCCTTGCAGTTCAAAACTTGCTAGAGGTTGCGCTGGAATTTCCTTTGGACCCATTGCCATCTCTGCTGCTCGTGGTACTGTCGCCTGTACGATGTGAATACTTCTACCACAAGTACAAACTAGGAAACGTGGTCGTTCAATATCTGCAACGCTCTTGGTGTTGACAGCCAGATCGCTCAGATTAACCGCTTTACACTTGTCGAAAGATACTCCAGAAGTCTGGGAACCTTCGGCAAAAACCAGCACGCGTTCGCGATCGCTAAGCTTCTCAAGTACAGTGCATATCAAATCTCGATTAAATGATGATACATCCACTCCATTGATTGTAGTAAGCCAATGACCAGCATGAACCCCTTTTTCTAGAAGGAAGGCTGCTGTGCTACTGTCGTCTGTAAAACCCTTAACCACAGCATGTTCCTCCACTTCCATACAGAGATTTAATCCAAGCGACCCAGGAGGAACTACAGCTTCAATAAAGTTACTTTGTTCCCATCCAAGTGCGTTGGCTCTGAAATCCCCAACTTTCGATTGTTTCCCCACTTCTTCCATCACAATTTGCTTCGTAAACTCAAAGTCGACGCATGCCACAATAGAAGTATCTGCCTTCTCGGTTGTTTGTGGAAACTCAGGCTCCAATATATCTGCAGTAATTACAGCATGAGATGAATCCGACTCGTCGCTCTCGCCGTCTTTCTCGACCCATTTACACCCCGGAATCTCGATACGTTTCCCACTGTCATCGATCATGATGATTGACGACAAACTCATCGTCTTTTCCTGGTCAATCAACGTTTCTCCCATCTTTGTGGCGGATTGGACATGATACATCTCCAATTTCCCACTCCCACGCCCAACGAAGAGCACCGGAATCACTTCGCGATGTTGAATCACATTTAAACGACTGCTGTTCGCCCCAGATGTGCTTCCTCTATCTGAAGATCCTTTCTCACCATTTCGTTTACTTTCAGAAAGAGAAGAAGGAGGAGAAGATCCACTTCCTGGGATTTCAGTCGTTTGTACCAACTCACTTATCAACAAGGAGTCAACAGAAATGGGTTCGTCACTAGTTGGAGCGATGTCACACACAAGGAGATGGAAAGACTGCGTCTCAATCTCAACGAGAGATACCATACCCGCTGTATCCGCAACAGCCACGTAGCCGTACGATGAGGATAACACAATCTTTGAAATAGGTTCCGAGTGTACGTGGATGGAGAATAATATGCGGAACCCAACAGTGTCTTGTGGTCGTGTTTCTTGCAGTGACTGAGCAGTAGTTGAAGCATTTGAATCAACCAATTCAGGCTCTTTGTTCTCGACTTCCTGCATTCCAGACGAAGTTTCACGCAGTTTTAACTGGTCAAACACCAATACAACGATCTCGCCGGACGCGAAGCCTACCACAAGAGTGCGTGAGTCTGCACATAATTCTAGACACGTTATCTCCGAATTAACAGGGGCTGTGGACATTTGAAGAGGTACATCCAGAACATGAAGAAGGCGGATAGTACCCTTACTAGCGTGGTCGCTAGCTGTTTTAGTCTCCCAAAACAATACACATCCATTAGCGTGGCCAGTCAGCAGCATCATACTGTTTGGTGCAATACCAGTCTCACTGCCGCTTGTTGCAAGGAACTCTTTCAACATCGGCTCAAGCACGCTTCCACCGTTGATGGGCCACTCAAAATCGCCACTTTCAGACACACGGAAGATCGGGTTGTATTTTGCTTGATTCCAGGTTGAAAACAGATCGTCTTGTAAAGAGCTGTCAGAGTGAGACAGATTTACAAGCGATAAAGTCTTCAGAGGACTAAGCTGTAGCAGCGGTGGGATAACTGCAGGTTCTGGTAGGCGGTTAAACTGCCATTCCCATTCTTCTTTGTCCCCATCGCAAAGCTTAATGAAACAAGGTAGACACTGTACACTCACAGTTGGAAGACAGCCATCCAGAGGATTTCCAGAGAGTAAAATCAGTGACAAGGGCGCCACTTTCGTGCAGTAGTCCACTTGGTCCTGTGCGCTCTCGAATGCCGTAATTTCTGCTTCGTTGGCTGCTTCAATTGTACGGACTTGCCATGTAAATTTCTCCATTTTGAACAAATCAGTCAGAGTTTCATCACTATTGCGTCCATCGGTAGGTGGGTATACAAGTGTTAGCAGATTTGACTCATTAGGGTCAGGACGACCTCCAGAAAACACAATAGCACCAGGTAGAGCAGCATGTCTGGACGTAGGCGGTGCACACACCCATTTGATGTGTTTCACGGCGGTGAGCTGGTCTTTCTGAGCTGCTCCAGTCACACAACGATACAAACCGTGAGATTTGTCGACACGGAAGACAGCAAAACCTCCTTGTTTGTATCCTGCCACGAATCTTTTGCCACTCGAATGCCACGCTAATGTTTGTGGGGAGTTGCAGTCAATATTTGCGTCAATTGAAGACGTCTCGGATGAGGTGAGAGAGGATTGTGGAGACGACAGTTTGTGAGCTTTACCAGCTTGCAGTCAATATTTGCGTCAATTGAAGACGTCTCGGATGAGGTGAGAGAGGATTGTGGAGACGTCAGTTTGTGAGCTTTACCTGAGAGTGTAAACTCCTTCACTACTTTGTGTTTGGCAAAGTCCCACATGAAGATTGCAGGACACGTATCGTAAGCAATGAGTAAGAGATTGCTGTCTCTTGGATGGGATGCCATAGCGGTGACACCCTCAGCATTGGGGACTGGGAGATCCTGGGGACGGATGACGTACGTGCTGACCCGACCCGTTTCCTCGTGTACTACGTGGATATCTCCGTCATCTGTAGCCACAAAGAAGAAAGGGAAGTTGGTGTAGCTGATAGTCTCTAAACTGGTGATGACGCTCGTAGTCCAACTGTCTGAGACGCAGCAGAGCGCAGCGCCAGAGACCCGACCCGTTTCCTCGTGTACTACGTGGATATCTCCGTCATCTGTAGCCACAAAGAAGAAAGAGAAGTTGGTGTAGCTGATAGTCTCTAAACTGGTGATCACGCTCGTAGTCCAACTGTCTGAGACGCAGCAGAGCGCAGAGCCAGAAACCAAGTCGAATACACGCATGGAGCTGTCTGTGTAGCCCACAACGAGTCGCTGACGCGCTGTGAACTGCAAGTGGATGACGCCAATTGCTAGATGCGATGAGGACTCGGGTCCTTCCAGAAGAATTTCCAAACCGTCCGCTCCGAAGAGTTTCACAGCACCAGCAGCTGTACCAACTGCCAGAAGCCCTTGCAGTCCGCAGAAAGCCAAGACTTTGGCGTTACTTGGCACGCCGTGGTGTCCCGTCGTACGTAGAGAGAAGAGCGAAGGGTGTAAGGCGCTAGGTCGCGACAGCAGCGCATCTAGCGCCAGCTGTGACGCCGACGTGGAGCGGCTCGCCTTGTTCCCCATCTTGATCGGCGACTTGTCGGACACTTGTTGAAGTGACTCGAGTCCAGTATGCCGGCGAAATTTACAATAGAGTTCCACAAATAGTAACGTTAGCAGAATATTGGTTCCCCTAATTAGGGGTTAGTCCTGAGATATAAAAGGGTATCGACTTCGAAAGGGTGTCAACCTTCATTGGCTATTGTAACTGCAGTTTGCAACGCAAATTTATTAATTCTTAGGCTGCTAAGCTTTTAAAGGGGGCAATTACTTCGCATAAACTTTCTTGCCGGCTGCGTTGATGTAATATTTGCCTCCGCGAGGACCAATGTGTACGGTATGCTCTTCTTCAATATCGTCATCCGATTCTGCATCAATATAGTCGCTGTCCTCGTCGGCCGAGGAGTCGACGATAAACTCTGAATCTTGGTTTGAACTGCTCGTTGCTGCAGTCGTCGGTCGAGGCTTGGTTTTACCGTTTGGTTTCGAGCTCTTTGTTCGTCGGGACCTTGCCACTGCGTGCTTGGTACTCTTTTTAAAAGGGTTCTTGCTTTTCTTGTCGTGTTTTACTCGTGCTTGGTTTACCGGAACCTCGGGGTCTGTCGGGTCGTTTGCTGCTGCATTGGATTGGGCAGCTGCTCGCTTCTTCTCCCTGTGCGATCGAATCTTTGCTACCAAGCGCGAGAACGGATTTCGGTGCTTCTTTTCCGGAGTAGCAGGAAGTGACGACGAGTCTGCAGCTGACGAATTAGGCGCCAGTCTGCGTTTTGGGTCGCTTTTCATTGCTGGAGAAGGAGGAGACCTCAGTATTTTAGGTGCTGGCGACGGCGAGCGGGATCGTCGAGGAGGCTGCTTGAGCTCGCGTTTGTCTTTCTCAGGATCCCACATTTTGGGTCGGTCTCCAATGTCAAGTCGGTTGAACTGCTCGCGTAGGCTTGTATACAAATAATGCCCGTTAGCTGCTATCATGGCTTCTTGGAAGCCTTCGTCTTGTGCATGCTTGGCAATTTGAACCAATCTGTCGTACTCTCGCCCCACTATTTTGCGTGGCTGCTTGGTCTCTGGTGCAGCGGACGCGTCCTTGGCGTTGATCAGCATCGCGTCCACCTTCTTGTGCAGCACCTGGTTGCTCGTCGCCAGCATAAGTCGAAGGTTGCTTGGGTGGTTGAGGATCTCGCGCAGTTCCTCCCCCATGCGTTGCTCCACCGGCAGCCGTTCATTGAGTCGAAGCATCACTTCCAACCCGATGTAGTGGGCCGCTTCGAGCTTGTCCTTGTTTGCGGCGTCCGAGTTGTCTCGACACGCCTGCTGCTTGGCTGGCATGCGTAGATTGGCCGTGTGTAGCGGCACGTTGGGCAGTGCGTCCAGCTCACCTCGGTCGTACATCTTGGATAGCGTGGACTCGCCGTATTCCGTGATGGCCACCGACACCATGGCGATCTCCAAGATTTCGTCTTTGGTGAGCTTGTCGCCGCCTTCGAGCGGGCCCACAGAGTCTTCGACCCAACGCAGTAGCTCCGCCTTACCCTTACTCGTCTTGCGTCCCACTTCTCGAGCTAGCGACATGTGGTGGTTCTTGAAGTAGTTGCGGTACTTACAAAAGCGGTCGCTGTCGCTGCTCCAGAGCGTCTGCGCCCGTCGTGTGTTCTCCGGGCTGCGGATGTCAGCAACCGTAAACTCGGCGCGAGCCTCCGCCGAAATCTCGTCGCTCAGCTGGTTGTCATGCGGCCTGGATGCGTGGGGGTCGTCGTCCGACGGGCGAGAGTGCTTGGAGCCCATGGAGGTTATTTGAAGAGTGAAGCTCAAATTGCACTTTTGAGCCGCCTGATTTTTTGAAATCTGAGACGATCTTCCGGCAGTAGTACATAGAATCTATCTACTGAAGATGTCAACTTAACCACATCCCATCTACTGTAGCCACAATCCGATTTTCTCTAATTTGGGTTTGAGTTTCGAGAAAAACTGAAATATGAAAATCCTAGTAACTGAAAGATACTTTGGGCGAGACGAAATCCACTGGATCAATCCAGCGAGTTGGCAAAGTACCTGACAGAGAGTAACGAGCTATCAACTTGCTTTTTCCTCTTGGTTAAGAAGTACTAATAAGTAAACAGCTTGAAGTTAGAACAGGTTTTCAAGGATGTTAAAACTACGTCAAAGACTCATATTTTTAGCAAGTACGACTGGATATTTTGGAATACAAAGTGGTACTTCGGAATCTGTACCGTATTATAATATTATCCATTTTGGCGGAGATGGCGTTTTAGGCCTTATTAATAGTTGATGACGTATTTTTGGATGAGTTTACGACTTGCAGGACAAGTTGCAGGATAGACAGCGGTTTGTCGATGGAAAGGGGCGAATGGCTGATGCTTGCTGAGCAAAATGACGAGTTTATCCACAGCGAATTTTTTACAATAAGCGAGACAGACTAAATCTCCCATGCTATTTCTTACGGCAACTGTGTCAAAACCTCACTTTTTATTTAAGTACGACTGGATATTTTGGAATACAAAATGGTACTTCGGAATCTGTACCGTATTATAATATTATCCATTTTGGCGGAGATGGCGTTTTAGGCCTTATTAATAGTTGATGACGTATTTTTGGATGAGTTTACGACTTGCAGGACAAGTTGCAGGATAGACAGCGGTTTGTCGATGGAAAGGGGCGAATGGCTGATGCTTGCTGAGCAAAATGACGAGTTTATCCACAGCGATTTTTTTACAATAAGCGAGACGACTAAATCTCCCATGCTATTTCTTACGGCAACTGTGTCAAAACCTCACTTTTTATTTATATTAAAATATTACTAGTTGTGGCAGTTTCATGTCACAAAGGTGTTGTCGCGGAGTGTAGATATTTCGACAGCCACCAAAGCCTCAAGCAAACGAGTCAAATCGCTGCCACTTTGGGCTAAATTGGTGTTCTCGGGCGGATGCTCACACGCCCCCGAGGCAGAGCTCAGTAAGCAATCTTGTGATTCGTATTCTTCTGTCGCATTTATCACAAAGTTATCAGTTAGGTACATAAATTAGTGTCGGTGACACTAATTGCGGTGGTTACTGTAGTACCGGTAAATACCATCTGATAATCAGAATGTTCTTCATGTAGTAGTCGCCAATTATATTACTACAAGTAGGTATGTTATCATACTGCTACTACCACTACTACTACTCCATCTACTACTATTACAAAAAACGCTACTACTACTACTACTACAGCGTATTACTGCTCTCGAGTTTAAAGAGAGCGGTAGACAATTGTAGTAGACTACCTCTTCTGGCGCATGCAATGCAAGTACTGTAGTATTTACCGACATCATTGAAACTCAGCGCATCTTTACTGTAGTGCAAATTCCAATTTGTATTACGGCGTTTATCGTTTTGTGCCTTCGCCGTAGACCTGTTAATAGTGAATACTAGTACTTCGAAGTACTATGAAGTACTTCCAATTTTAATAATGAATACTAGTACTTCGAAGTACTACGTAGTACTTCCAATTTCAATAGCTGTAAACCTCGATTAGCCAAATGACATTGCGCAAATGTAGCGGCAGTTGATTCCATTGACCACCGATAAACTAAAGCTCTATGGAGTAGCGGGTTTGGAAACGCATGACGGATGACAAAAATAAAGGGGAATACTATTAGTATTAAACCATATTCAAAATACGTATATTTGTGTGCTATCTGTCGCACTACGGATACAGGTTCTAGTTTCCAGCAGCAGCCGCACGACGCTTCTTCTGGCGAATGGCGCGGAACTCGTCCTGGATCTCATCGTTCGTCTTGCCAGACGTCTCCGGGAGCATAATCAAAACGAACACAAACGAAATGGCCAGCGCCACCACAAACGGAAGGTACGCGAGGTCATCCAGAGCGCTCGAAACGTACGGGTAACCAACACCTACGATCAGGTTGGCCGTCCAGGCAACCATAACACCGATGGATGTCACGGTTGCACGAGCGTAGTCTGGGAAGATATCGGCGATGACCACGTACATGAGAGGGCCGAGACTTACACCGAAAGAGCCCACGTACGTCGCAATGAAGAAAATCGACAGAGCCGACCAACTGAACGACAGGGAGAGCGTCACGCCTACGGCACTGACAAACATACCAGCAAGTCCGCAGAGCAGCATACGACGGTTACCGAAGCGAGCAGCAAAGAAGCCAGAGACGAGCGTCGGCAGCATGTTGACGATGTCAATCAGCACCGTACTCAAGCGGGCGTTTTCCAGGCCAGCCTGCAAGAACAGGTCCGATGAGTAGTAGAAGACCGTGTTGATACCTGTGATCTTCTGCATGCAGGCGATGCCGATAGCGATGATAAATTGGCGACGAAGAGCAGGGGCGATCAGCTCTGAGAAAGGCACGCCCTTGCCGCTGCGAACAACCTCGTTGCCCGTCTCGCTCCACGTACTCGATTGCATCTCCACGTCGATTTTACGCTTTGACTCGATCCACTCGAGAGCCGCAGGTACATTCTCAGAGCCAAACAGACGAGTAAGAACAGCTTCGGCTTCCGGGCGACGGCCCTTGAGCAACAGCCACACGGGCGACTCGACCATCAGGAACGGTGACAAACTCAGGAAGATAGCAGCAAGGACGATCGGGAACGCAGCAATGTAACGCCAGCCGTTGTCAAAATCCATGTAAAAGAACGTCGTCGCGACCATCAAAATGCCCACCGTAATACCACTGTGGAGAACAGCACCAAGCAGCGAACGGAGGTGAGGCGGGGAGATCTCATTGATGTAGCCACCGACGTTACCCGTCGTAGCACCCGACGCGATACCGGCAAGAAGACGACCGGCAGCAAAGGCCCAAAGGTTTGACACGGAAGCCATGGTGACTGCACCAGCGATGATGAAGCCACAGTTGTAGACCAAGACTTGCTTACGGCCAAACCTGTCAGCGAACCGGCCAACGAGACCAGCACCAATCATACCACCAACGATCCATGCGTTCACGACGATCGTCCACTGGAACTTGGAGTGTCCGGGGAACATGATGCACGTGTCTTCAGCAACCGGACGGGCGTTGCATTCCTCGACGTTGTTAAACTTGTGCAGATTGAGCTGCGAGGTCGACCAACCGTACTGCAATGGGAGCACGAAAGCAAGCAGAGCACTGGTGTACAGGATGTAGGTGGGCTTGACATTCATGCGAGCTTCTACATCTTCCGGTGCGAGTACTGTGCTGTTGATCTGGGGCGTTGTGGCCTCCACATAGGCAGAGCCAACAGGGGAGACGGGTGTAGACTTGTACTCGACCGGCATGGTTACTGGAGGCTTAGGAGGTTGACTGCGGGTGCGCTCGACCTGGCCAATTGGGGAATGATTGACTGCTTGAACCCGTGAAAGGCAACCGAGCGCACAAGGGGAGCGAAGAGCGGGTTGCATCGATCAGTGCATCCCGGTTGAACAACCACCAGCTGAAGGAGAGGACGTTCTGTTGCGTTGATCGCGTTTGTGGGTGTAGAACGAGTGCGCAGAGTGCATCAAGGACGAGTGTGTGCACTTGTGCGACGTACCGGATGGAGTTGGTACAAGCACCGCCACACCGGCACAATCCCCCTTTCTGCAGTACGATGTCAAATGACAGGAATCCACCCTAGTTTTCTGCAAATGTCCTTCGTTGAAGACGATTGTAGGAGACACCGACCGGGAAAACAGACCGCGGACCTCTAATCCTGCGGATTCGGAATTTGTCTGCGCAGTCCATATCGATTATTAATATGTCGACTAAACTGGTCGCTCTTGGGAAAACAGACCGCGGACCTCTAATCCTGCGGATTCGGAATTTGTCTGCGCAGTCCATATCGACTATTAATATGTCGACTAAACTGGTCGCTCTTACAGTCGAAGTTGGACAGCAGAAAGCAGAGCTCTTGGATTCATTGATACCAACACTACATGTATTTTAATAGTCTGCAGCGACAGGGGCGAGCTGGCGACGACAAATACACAGTATTTCCCCGGTATCTTCAACCACTTGAGCGCGTACACAGCAGCTAATGAAAACAGAGCCGGGCGCGCTTCAGTATCGCAGCTCTTCGCATAATATACCATCGTTGGATATTATCCAACGATGGTTTTGAGGGTGAAACCAAATCTATGTTCCGAATGGCTTTTTTTACCCTAACTTATCACAAGTGTACCGCAATTATTAACAGCAGCAGGAAATATTTACAAGTGGCAATATACAAGGGAATCAACGAGAACCATGCATAATAATGTACCAACTCATTGCTGGGTGAAAGAAGTAGTAGAAACCCGATCGCTTCTACTGGTCCGCACCACCAGCTTGTGTTTCAATTAACCTGAGCACGACCACCTCTAACAAATAGAGCTGCGCGTGCGCCTTCAATTTGGAGACTTTCGAGTGCTCGCAACCCAAGCTTTGAGCGCAAACTCAGGCCGCTACACTTTACTATAGCCGGCGCGCCATAATTGCATTCCCCAGCCAGACTTTCAAGGAATTCACTTTTTGGTTTGCTGTATACTGCTGCTGCATTGCACTACTGTATACAGTACACGTCGTACATGTGTTAGTAAATCAATCACTGCCCAGAATATTGATTAATGTGTGTAAGCGACTCGCTCGTCGAGCAAGCGAACTTTGCACTCAGTCCGCTGGTTTGTCAACCTTTTTAGATCTTACTGTACTGTGTAAGACACGAAGCACACGAAGCATACTGTACCGGTAAATTCAGTGGATAGCCTACATTATATATATGTACTCGAAGCACACGAAGCATACTGTACCGGTAAATTCAGTGGATAGCCTACATTATATATATGTACTATAGGTCGGGACCAGTCTCTGAACTGGTTCGCAAGGTCCGATTTAGCAAAACGAGATTGTTATATTCACTCGGGACCAGTCTCTGAACTGGTTCGCAAGGTCCGATTTAGCAAAACGAGATTGTTATATTCACGCATTAAAATGAATTATCCACAGCCTAATCTGGAGTCGGAAAGGCAACATTCATGTGGTGCACTAACTTAAGTCTAGCCACCCTTAACGGTCTTGTCGTGCTCAGCGTCGTGCAGAATCTTCTCGAGGTCATCCCGATTTACACGCGCCGCCTCCTCAAGGTCTTCGTCGTGTGCAACATCGAACTCCTTACCGCGCGCCTCGGGGCCAAGGAATGTGAGCAGCACCAGATACACATACACAACCGCCATAAAGATACAGATGACTTTGCCGTACTCGTAGCGGCTCACTCCCTCCTCGCTCGGCGGCAATGGATAGTTCTCTCCAAGACGCGCTTCGATAGTCGACGACGCTGAAGAAATCAGGTTACCGAGTTGGTACGACGTTCCTACAATGAGCGTGCTGTACGACGGTGGTGACAGCTCCATGAGGTGGATCGGGACGACACCCCATGCTCCCTGGACGCAGAACTGCTGGAAGTAGGCAGCGATCATGACGGTGAGGTTGTCGGTGTAGCTGTATGGATACAGGATCGCTGCGCCGATACATGCCATGACAATGATACTCAGACGACGTCCAAAAATCTGCGAGTAGTAGCCGACCATGGTGCCACCCGTGATGGCACCTAGGTTGGCGACGACCTGCGTCACTGTAACCTCATCAGGTGTGAGCTCGAACTGGTTCGAGAGCATGGTCGGATATAGGTCTTGGGAACCGTGAGACTGTGGTGAAGCAAAGCAGAACAAGTTAGTGCGATGTGGATAAAGAGGTAGGGCTGAACCCAGGTCTTGGGAACCGTGAGACTGTGGTGAAGCAAAGCAGAACAAGTTAGTGCGATGTGGATAAACAGGTAGGGCTGAACTTACGTACCATAAAGTTGAATCCCGCCATGAGCAGCACCAAGTAGGTCAACAACATCCAGTGGCGCTTGAATGCCACCTTGCCTTCTGCTATGAAAGTCTTGGTACTGTCCGGTGTTGCCTCGCGGACAGCCTGGCGCTCCTGGTATACTTTCGTCTCCGGTAAATAGAGACGGGCAATAATGATCAAAACGGGCGGACAAGCACCAAACCAGAAGAGCGGGCGCCAGCCATGGCTAGTGGTGTTGACCAGAGCACGTGCGAAGACGACAGCCAACAGGTAGCCGAAGGCGTAGCCCTGTTGCATCATCCCCGAAATGATACCACGAGCCGCCGGAGGACAATCCTCAAGAGCAGTGGCAGCCACGTTGCCGTACAAGCCGCCCATAGCAATACCGAAGAACGCGCGGACCCACAGAAACTGCGTGTAGTTGGTGCAGAAACCCGTAAGGAGCTCGAGCACAATGAAGAGGATGTTGTTCACCACAAAAGGCCACTTGCGGCCCCAACGATCCGAGGCGATACCGAAAGTGATAGAACCGACCGAACGCAACATGAGCACGAGCGTGATTCCCCACGTAATGTCCGTCTTGGTCTTGTCAAATTCCTCCGCCAGTTCCGAGATTGTCATGGAGACGGTAAAGAAGTCGAAAGCGTCCCAGGTCCACGCAACGAAGGCGATCAAGAACTGCATCCACTGGAGGCGGTTAAGCAACCCTAAGACCTTGAAAGGGTTCTCTACTTTGGCCATTGGCGGCTTGAGTGTGGTGATACGCGTCTTAAGATACTCTCCAGCACTCATTTTCTTCTCCGGATCGGGTACCCCAGGCGTCAGGGCTGGCACGTAGCCACTGTCCGGTGACTGAAGAACAGGTGCCATTGCTGCTTGGGTTGTCGAGAAGAAAGGCTTTTGGAAAGCTGTGAGACCAAGACCGCAAAATGGGGAATGAGAGAGAGAAACCATGGCAGGCGTTCGCGACCGCAAGGCCTAGGAGGTCTGGTTGCAGCTACTGCAGCTCAGGTAAGCTGCGAGGGTTTACTATGGTTCTACAGGCCTTAAGCGCCTGGGCGGGGCGGCGAAAACGCGGCAGAAGTCCATCCTCGTTGAAGCGTTGGTGAGAGTGCAACGGTGAGCACGTGCACATGTCAGTGGTAGTATTACCGCGCGATGGGATTGGTCGACTACATGTAGATCCGTGCATGTATTTCTTAATTAACATGAACTAGAATGTACTTCATTAATATGCATGTATTAAATCACATTCTAGCTGATGTTTCAGATGAGCGCGGACATATAGATTAAAATCGTAGATTAAATAAATCACATTCTAGCTGATGTTTCAGATGAGCGCGGACATATAGATTAAAATCGTAGATTAAATTGCCTTCAATTTAGCAACGTACCACCGGTACGTTACGTCGCACTTCCGTACACTTTTGCTTGCTATTAAATTGCCTTCAATTTAGCAACGTACCACCGGTACGTTACGTCGCACTTCCGTACACTTTTGCTTGCTATTGATACGTTCGTTACGTCGCACTTCCGTACACTTTTGCTTGCTAAAGTCAAAGGGTATCCTTAGGGTATCATAGGCTAAGGATACCCTAAGGATACCCTTTGACTTTCAGGAGCTAAATCGCTCTCAATTCGCGACTAAAAAAACAGGCTGCCAAAATTCTGGCGCGGTCCGGCATGTCGTGATAGCTTGAAGCACTGGCACGGTGTGCCCTCGCGATATTTCTTCAATGATCCGCGGATGATGCAGGCGGCCTGGCCTGTATCAGGCTACGCATGGGCGGCCAGCTGGTGCGGCGCGGCTGAAGTGTATGCGGTACATGTACCAGTACCGGTACTACCAAAACCTGAGAACACGCGCGATGGCAACACGTCTCAAATGTTCACTACAGTATTGCACATGTAATGTAAACCATAGATCTAAATTTAATTGGAGTTCGCGTCATGCTTCTTGCAGTGGAAACTTGTTCCACTCGGCTCATGTTGTAAGCTACACGCGATAGCGTACACATGTATGTACCTGTCTGTCTGCCGACCTGCCAGTTGCAGGTCAGCCTTTGGATCAGCCAGGCTCCCTTGAAGAAGTGCTTCCTTTCGAAACTACCGGTGTCACACACCTCCGGTGTGACAAACTGCCACACCGCCACTGGCATTGCGACTTAAACTTCAATCTCTGTCAGTAACTTACTGTACCTGTACATGTCAGCAAGGTACAGTGTATTAATACATGATGTAAGATCTCCGGAGGGAAGTGAGCCCAGGGCAATGCGAAACAGCTCTAGAACTCTTGCTCGTGGTTGAAGTGGGCGCGCAGGATTAATCTTAATATTTTAATTTAACAGGATAGTTGAACCATGCAAGAACTAGACCTTTCACTACCAGACAAAACAGGACGAGTTAGAGGTCTATAGTTGAACCATGCAAGAACTAGACCTTTCACTACCAGACAAAACAGGACGAGTTAGAGGTCGCTGCGGACCTCTATTAATAACAAGCGAGTTGTATGTACCCTATTGGATAGAATTTCTCCGCAGTGAACATGGCCGCGTTACCTATAGGCCCGCTGCGGTCCTCTAACGCAAGTTATGTAGTTAATAGAGAACTTTCGCAACTCGATTTCGGCTGAGTTGAAAAAGAACCGTTGAACTGAAACTCAGCCGAAATCGAGTTGCGAAAGGTCTCTAACCGAAATCGAGTTGCGAAAGTTCTCTAATAATCATTAGAGATCAATTATTCACTGACCTTATTCTAAAAAACTTAGCAAATTATGAAGGTATTAATCATTAGAGATCAATTATTCACTGACCTTATTCTAAAAAACTTAGCAAATTATGAAGGTACAACATATGATTTTCACTGTATCGCGACATTGTAAACCTGAGAGAGAGCGATAATCAGATTGTCTATTTACGTATTGGTTAGGTGCAAGATCTCTGGAATGTCCGTAGCCAGGATATTAGCGCCGGTGGACCCGGTGGCCGATCGTGTGCAAGATCTCTGGAATGTCCGTAGCCAGGATATTAGCGCCGGTGGACCCGGTGGCCGATCGTGACTTGCCCTATGAAAGAGTGGGGACCCTCTGGGTGCCTGCTCCAGGAGCTGGATGCAGGCATGGAGCGTTGCTCCGCGTACTGTAGTTTCTATCCGGCGACTATCTCTCATAGCGATGGCCTTGAGTTGTCGTAAACTCTTCGTCCAGAGCCTTGTGGTCGCCCCGTCTGTGGTCAAATCTTCACCGTTGTAAATCGTTGCTAACCTAGCGCTCCATATCTGGGTTTGACAGATAGTGGCGAGCAGGTGCCAGATTCGCTTCCATTCGATTTCTACTGCTTCCGTGTCGTCCTGGAATTGACCTTCTATGATCCGATGTCTGTGCGTTGAGATCACTAATATCTGCCGGCTGGCACAGGCTCGTAGGAACTGCTGGGTTCTCTGGTAAGTCGCTTGTTCCCCAGTCCACTGACATACCACCTTCGTCCACATAGCTTGGGCTTTCGGGCATTCCCAAAAGAGATGTTGAATAGTTTCCGGTTTACCCGCGCACTGCAGTGTCATCCGGCAGCTGTCATCAAACAAACGGCCTTCATAGTGCAGATTGAGTTGGCGCGTTGCGACCCTGTATCCCGTCCAGACTTGGTACTGCGAGAGGCCTTGGTCATGAGCCCAGGCCTGTGGGGCGTTTGATTAAGTGCTGCGTGCTGCCAGACATCTTTCGCTGCTGTGGCATCGAGGCGCTCGGTGACTTTGCGGAGGGGTCCGGCGAGTCCTTGTTTTGTGCGGCTGAAAACTTGTCGTCCGAGTGCTTTCCCTATCAGTGTATTCTCTGTGGTGTCCGGTACCCGCCATGGGAAATTATGTAGGAGAGGATGCGCGTCGAAGACGACTCCGTCCCGCCGCATTGCCGCCTCCAGTTGAGGGATATCTTGGGTGTTACCCGCCGTTATCGCCGGTGGTGTACCTAGATAACGCCACGTGAAACCGTCCTCGTCTTGTAGGGCCGTGACCACATTGGCGAGTAGGAACTGTGCACGAAGTTCTTGTTCCATGAACGACCACGACGCGAAGTATCCGGGGGTAGAAGTTTCACGGGCCATCGCCCAGGCTCGCGCACGACCTCCTAGTTGGAGAGTGCAAAAACGACTTGGGATCGCGCGTCGTAGATCTGTCCAGCGCTCAGCGCTATTTCGATTTCGCGGATCCAAAACACAAGGCTGTCAGCCTCTTTACCGTCGCCACATTGGCGAGTAGGAACTGTGCACGAAGTTCTTGTTCCATGAACGACCACGACGCGAAGTATCCGGGGGTAGAAGTTTCACGGGCCATCGCCCAGGCTCGCGCACGACCTCCTAGTTGGAGAGTGCAAAAACGACTTGGGATCGCGCGTCATCGCCCAGGCTCGCGCACGACCTCCTAGTTGGAGAGTGCAAAAACGACTTGGGATCGCGCGTCGTAGATCTGTCCAGCGCTCAGCGCTATTTCGATTTCGCGGATCCAAAACACAAGGCTGTCAGCCTCTTTACCGTCGAGCTTCGGCACCGTCATCTTGACTGCCTTCGTCGAAGGTGGACGTGGAGTGTTAGACTACGCGTTCTGCACAGCAGCTTGGGCGACGCCTTGTACCTCAGCTTGCACGATCGCACGAGCTGCCTCTTGAGCCGTGGCGTTGACATGTGCTATGAGAGAAGATTCATACTTGTCGAAGCGTTCGACGCGATCACGCTTCTCGCCCGCAGAGAGCGTGGGGAATCCAGCGAAAACCTGGTCTCCTAAGAGACTGATTATCTTCTCCAAGGTAGCCCAATGGGCTTCGGAGAGACGGAGGTAGTCTTGCCTAT
>JAIKVB010000101.1:0-44394 GCA_024679045.1 Phytophthora brassicae | reverse complement strand
ATCAAAGTTTACACCATTTCCTTTCCACATTCTACCCCTAACAAATTCTTGTCCAGGGTTTTTGTACAAATAGATTGATAAGTCCTGTCGTTAGCATAATTCACGAAACACCGCAACTCCCCATATGTCACACCTGCTAAAGCGATCGATCGACTGCAAGATGCACATTCTTTACTAAATACTTGCGCGAGATAAAAATCTCGAAAGCCAGCGACCCCCAACATATTAGCTGCAATACCCAAGGCTAAAATGCACAAAACCCGCTAGGAGATGCACCCGTAAGATGGGCATAACCACTTTCTTGGCAGACAGAAGTGAAAGTAGGTGTGGTGGACATCTTCCACGTGTCTAGCATGTTGCACGCATCATCAAATCCGTCTTCCCTTAACATCTTGCCCGGTTCCCACGTATCTTTCCAACGGAATCCATCAGGCTCGTCACACCATTGCCCGCGATACAAAAAATCAGCTGTAGAGTCGTCGCGGTCAATAATTGCAAAGACGAGGCCACTTTCGGTGTTCTGTTTAGCTGGGACCGTAATATTCACAGAAAATGGTCATGATGGGTTACTTGACAGTGTCAAGGTGCTAACAGCGGTCCTACACAAACAGGTAGCGTCTTCTTGCTCCAGCAACTCCATCGTCCCTTTGGCATAACCCTAGTCCTTCTACGGCTCGCATCGGTCGAGCTGAGGGTTCCGCCAAGACGAAGGAGCATTGTTGTTTGATATGTTCTAGTCTTTTTCAGTTACAAGATAAAGCTTCCTCAAGCTCTCTCTTGGACGGGGCGAAGAACAGAACTTCGCATGGAAAACATCTTAGATAAATTGAAATAATTGAAGATTTTTGAGACTATAATAAGTTATCATGTTGTACGTTTGATTTGTCTCAAATAACCATATGGTATGCATTCGCAGAAGAAATCGGCGCCGTTTGCCGCTTTTGCATTGTTTTTTTTTTGCGTATGACCTCGATGTGACCTGACCTGGCCATGGCCTGTCAAAGAAGGAACCCCACCTGACTTTCGAGGTCACGAACAATTGTGTCATACACACTGTTGAATATCAAGCCCGGAAGCAGAAGACCCAAAATGGGTAAATCGAGCAAGTGACCAAGCTGAAAGCGATTATCAAAAGGCGTCGGGTCATGTGCTACCTTTCAGGAGTAAAACGAATCGTACCTGAATGCGAATTAGGCGATGGGCAGGAAATGACACGTACCCGTAGGTGTACTGAGACAAAAGGACGTAAACAGATGAATCCTAAGACCTTTCATCGGTCATGATGCTGGGTTCTATAATGTAGTCATACCAAAAAATTACGAGTACGTACCAAAATGTACGAGTCATACCAAAACACGAAGCGTTCACACGAGATAGTACGACCGGTTGTACCAAAATGTACGAGTCATACCAAAACACGAAGCGTTCACACGAGATAGTACGACCGGTCAGACTATCATTTACGAGTTCATACCTCTTAGTACGACGTCATATCTACAAATACATAAAGTATTCCGGCAACTTTTCGCTGGGCACGCGACGTTCGTGCGACGTTTGCGATCTTTTCTAATAAACGAGGCCAGCATCGAATGGTGAACGTTTTCTCGTTACCTCTTTCTCCATCTACTCCATAATGAGTAGCGTAATAGCTGCGAAAGGCATGAAATACCGCTTTCTCCCAGCGCGTATTGTCGGACTGTCCCATCATTGTAGCAAACGTTACGACTTCTTCACCAATTATCTTTGCGTTGCTAAACCAGCTACGTGTCACTCCTGGGTTGGTTCGATCGGCTTGTGTCCACGCTGAGAGAGGTTTGAACAAGTGCACCGAATCGTCCGGAAGCCACCACATTTGCTTGTGTCCACGCTGAGAGAGGTTTGAACAAGTGCACCGAATCGTCCGGAAGCCACCACATTCAGAAAAGGCGAGCCCAGTCCCTGTCGGCTGGATCACGGGACCTCGAGAGGGGTGTCTCCACTTGGCAGCCTTTGTGGCTGTTTTGTCAAGTACCTGCCGTATCCAATAGCCCCCCCGTTACCAAACCTTTAAGCTCGGCAATATGCGACTCAGTATCGAACATCAGGGTCTCAAGCTGGCGAAGGTGTTTGATAACAGGTCCCTTTTCGGTGTTTTTGTTGGCTTCGTAAGACGCACTAGGACACTCATGTCAGATGCCAGACAGGACGCGAGTTCGCTGTGCTCCGTTTGAACCGTGAGGTCAAGTAGGTAGTGCACTAGCGTCTCTGTCTACACGGAAAGACTCCAGCCGGCCACCATTTGATCATCCTGAATGATCAGCGACGTGCTGGAATCGCATACATGAAGCGGCGGAACATGTGTGACGTGAACCAACAGTTATACCAATGCTTGGCAACAAAGCTATCAGTCTTTTGGCCCTTCCGGTTCAAAGAATTGACAATACAGTTAAGTAGAGTGATTAACCTCTCTTCTCCCATATTTATCCCAACCAATAGCCAGCTTCTCGCAGCCTGTACTATCGCCGTTCCTTTGAGAGCTTTCTTGCTGAGACCAGTAAGCGCCGGGAATATGTTGTCACCATCACTGCATATATGTCTTTTTTGCTTCGTTGCGAACTCCACCGAATTACACAAGTGTTTTTAGGTGTTGAACGGAGATTCTTCTTCGGCTAAGTTGTAGAGGTTGTAGGAACGCCCATCTGCCACCTCCGTCTTGCGGTTGAAAAGTGTGTATGTTCCAAATTTAAAATATTCATAAGGGGCAATGACGCTGACTCGGAACTGGTACAGCGATATGTCTCTCCACTTTAAAGTCAGAACTTCATTGATTCGGCACATGCTGTAAAAATAAAATGACGACAGACGGCAGAGAAGGCAAGATCGGCTGTCGCTAGCTACTACTCTTCTCACTAAAACAGTGACGGGAACAGATGTGAACAAGTGGACTATGGTGGAAGACGAAAGCGGAAGAAAGCGTGGATATGAGAATCCAGCCCAGGACCCATTTGTACGCCAGTTCATGTGCGGTCTCAAGAAGAAAAAGGCAACCGAGTACGTGCCAGCTAGAGCTGTCCCTGTAGTTCATGTGCGGTCTCAAGAAGAAAAAGGCAACCGAGTACGTGCCAGCTAGAGCTGTCCCTGTCTCGCTTCAAATAATAGGGGTCTTGCATACGATTCTGGATTCGCCTTACATTGTCGAGGTTCTTTAAAGAGGGCCGATTTTTAAAGCCGTTTAGCGACACGGAACTGGATGTAGAAGTTCTCTGGAGGTACGCCAACAAAACCGCCGGAAGCTCGTGGTGTCGCTCCGTGGGTAGCCATTAGCTCGACATAATTCCGCAAACTTATTTAAGCTCGATTCGTAAACTGACCGTGTTGCCTTCTTGATCACTCCGTTGCTGTGGCTTGACCTTCCTTCACCAACTCACGAACGTTTTCCATCCCGACAAATTGAAAGTGCATACGCGGCAAAAAAATGTGTGTGTCGTAAAGTTTCGTATGAGCGCGTACTTTTGGGTATGAACTCGTAGTTACTGATATGACGTCGTACTTCGAAGTACGACTCGTACTTGGTGGTATTAAAAAAGTCGTAGTTTCTAAAAAACCATTTTGGAAATTAAAAATTAAGAAAAAGTCAGAAGCGAAAATGAAGCCGTTTGAAACGGAAGTAGAGCTTACTCTGACTGAAACACCTCCTGTCCGGGGTGACATCGTTCTATTTGTATTCAATCTCACCTAACCCTGTGATATGATTTTTGCACGCTCTGAAACGTTGATTCGACCCTCAGGGTGGGTCTTAACCAATGCCATAAGTGCCATGCCATGCCAGTCTCGTCGTGTCGTGTCGTATGACACGGCCTGGCACTGATCCGATTAGAGGGAAACCTGCCATCTAAAAATGCCATATGGTAAATTACGGTAATTTAATATTTTTCCATCTGCGCAAACGGAAACAGAGAACAAGATATGAGCGGCAAAGGCAAGCGGGCGGGGAGACCCACAAACAACAGAAGCACAACGAGCAACCGAACCAGGTTGACGCCACTCTACACTTCGACGACTCCATATGAGAGACTAGTGCGCCTAGAAGTACCTGGTGACCTAGCCCGCTCAAGCAGGAACGTCAATAGCGTGGTGGATGCTGCTCTTAGCAAAAAAATAGACATGGAAGCTGCTTACAGCTTTGAGTGCCCACCTCCTGATGGATTCGGTCATGTTGGCGGTCTTGAAGCAGTTAATGCTGGTGCCAGAGCTCGCGAGCTAGCTAGTATAGCTCGAATGGCTGCTGGATCTCGTGTAAGTGCTATTTGTGGAGCTGATAGCGTCGAAATATGGAGTGTGCCCAATGAAATTCGTCGAGGAGCTTGTACTGGTGATGGAGTCATTGAATATCGTACAGTTTGTGGAAAATTTGGTGAGGATGAAGTTCCTGTAATGGCTGGGGATGTTGGATACACTGGAGGAAACACGGCTAATCAACACAAAACTAGAGCTACAGAAGTTGTACGATCCAGCTTTGATGCAGTTAATATAGATGCTGAAGCACTTATTGCGCCATATGAAGTTTGTTAACGGGACTAATGGGCTCGATTCCCGTCCGGTTGCGTGACTGCTTTTCATCAACTCGGATATAGGGTTCCAATTTGGCTGCAAGAGCCATGAAAGATCTACAGGACATCTTGTAGCACTTCTGGAACTTTAGGCAAAAAAGCTTAAAGGACACAAAATTCGCCCTTTGAGAGCTTGCTTTCGTACCGTGTTTTGCAAACACCCTCAAAGGGCGATTTTTGTGCCCTTCTACCGCGAAAGGGTTAATAAATTCCATCCTTGGATGTGCAAAGCAAAGATTTTAATTGGCAAATTACGGCATGGCAGCATGGCAGCATGGCAATGTCACTTTTAATGCACTAGACTTTTGCCATTTATGGCACTTTAGCCCTACCCCTAAATTGTGATGTCCAATCAGATTTTGACATGGCAGGCATGGCAGTGGTTAAGACCGGCCCTGAGGGCCGGTCTTCAGGGAGAAGCCGAATCACTGTATTATAATAGAGTGGGAGGTCGATCGGAAGTAACTTCTCGAGCTCAAACAAAATTCGAGCGTTATTTGACCAATGAACTTTCCTTGTGGTTCAGAAAATGGTAGAGTCTCAATAGTACTGCAACTTGAAGAATTCTAGATCACCAAGACCTTTGAAGGTCAACATACTAAATATCACTATCTTTAAATACTAATTTCTTTATTTAGGATGACTAAAATAGCAAAATGGTTTCATTCTTGAACTTGATGAGAGCACCTTCTTGTTCATCAGCACGACTTAAATGACTAGGCGAGATAATGAAATGCCTATGTCGTCATTGGGGACCATCTTCGCTCCAGCAGGAGGAAGTCGACGCCCCAAATCTGCTAGTGGCTTCGCTTCTGCCAACCGTAAACTGGTTACATCCATTCTATCAACTTCATACTCTTCTCAACGTCATAACCCAAGTTTGGATCAACCACAACGACCACAATCAGGTCGATATTTAAGACCAGCAACTGGTACAAGACCGAGACCTTGTTCTACCCTCACACAGCTCTGGAGACAACCAGGAACTGTAGTCGCTACTTGTCATAATTCCATTGTCCAGCGTGTTGTACGAGAAGAAATCGATGAACAACGTCATGTGACGTTAGATGCCCAACGTCAACTTCATGAATTACAGAGCACCATCACTCGACGACAAGAAGAACTGGATCTTGCACATCGACATCTTCAAGCATTTGATATACCACTAAACACCTCAACAACACTGGATCCATCACTTTCGACTAGTTTAAAAACTGAAATTGGACGTCAAGACGCGTACAAGAAGCGATTGCGGTTTATGCTCAATCGACTGACACATCAAGTACAATTTCTAGAAGCTAATGCTGATTTACTCTCTGAAAGACGGAGAATTACCCACCGAGAGCGAAGTTTATGTCGAAATCGAGTGAAAACTGAAACAGACAAGAACCGGATGATAAAGCAGCAACTTCGTGACTTACAAGGTAAACAAACGGCTTTTAAACGCAATGCTCTTCCTGTTTTAGAGTCGTATCGAGATGAGTTAGCGTCTAGGTTAGTGATAACCCAACGACGTCAAGATGCTGATCGGAGGAGAGAAGAACTGCTTCAGTTTATCGGTTCTCGACCTGATGGCAGCTCCAAAGTCTCCACGAGATCTGTAACGACTGCTAGTGCCGTAATAACACGAGAACGAGCACCAATAAATCGAGTACAGCGTCGTGAGAGTTTCAGTGTCTTAGCTGTGGATGCAGACGAGAATAAAAGGGAGACGCTTTTTGCTGTGTACGAAGGACAATACGCTCGAGTCCTGCGTGAAACAGGAGAATTGGATTTAAATCTGGTGTTAGAACGCTTCCATTCGTATCGGGAAAGTGCGTCACGACTGAAAGAGATTGAAAACGAGTTACGCAGTGAAACAGTTCGGTTGATGCGTGAACAGCAGGCTCATGGAGCTATGGTATCGCGTCTTCGAGTGTCAGGACCAACAGATTTAGTAGTTGGTAGACAACGATTGCGAGATCGACTGGAAGGAGCTCTCCATGCTCAACAACTGGAAAGAGTTCAAGTGGGACAGCGGTTTAATGCTCAGTTGAAAGCTTTCGTCTATGTACAGCAAGGAGTGCTTCATATTGTGGAATTACTTCAATGCCTAGAAGATCGAGTAGGAATGGCTTTGTCTCCTCCTGCTTCAGTATTGACGGCTGCTCGTACAGTCATGGGAGGCTCTCAACCTGCTGAATTGGCCATGAAAAGTGTGGCTCCGGCACTGCAGACGTTGATTCATCTTGCGAGGGATATGGGAAGGAGAGGTTTACAGCGTGAGTGGTTTAAACTACCAGCTCTCGAATATTCGGATCATCAGGTGGTCCGACTGGAACAATTCGCACCTGAAGGGCAAGTTCAGCGTGGATTTTATGGTATTGAAGACGGTAAACTTGATGACGAAGGTGATGAAGAGAGGGTAGACGCCATTGTAATGCGAAGAGCGATTAAAACGCAGGAGAAGGAGACCTTGCGTCAAGCTGAGATGGTTCTCCGTCAAGCTGCAGAAGCTAAAAAGCTGCAATTATTGCAACTCCAACAGAAAAAAACGACAATTTTGCAGGAAAAGACCAACGCTGAGATCGTAGCAGATCATTTCCGTGAACAACGACGAACTGAGCGACAGGAACATCGTTTCTTGAACAAAAATGTATTACCAGTCAATCATCGTCGAAGTACTACCATCAGCTTCACCGCTGTTAACATCATACAACCACCTCAGAGTCCCAGACGTAGATATCCACAATAATTGAAAAACATATTTAAATTTAAATTGTACTTTTTAGCTGCTAATTAGTGGTATTTACCCTCTAAAAACACGCCCGCATGAAGCGATTGTAATCTACCAGTCCGTCATCTTTGTCAAAAGCTCGAAGAAGAGCGAGGAAACTCGAGTCTGTTAGTGTTAATGCGTACCAGTCGAGAAGCTGACGGAAATGAGCGCTACTCACACGACCGCAGTTGGTTTTATCCAGAGTTTTAAACGACGCGTAGACTTCTTTCCACTTGGCTTGAACTCCCAATCGTAGCTCTTCCGGTACATTATCACTACCACTAACTTTGCTCTTAATCGGAGACATTAGTGTCAAATGTGGTAGTAAATCTCCACCACTACGAGGAGACCCAATGACACTCATCGAATTAGTGAGTTGTCGAAGAAGTGCGTGGTAATTGACCCGTCCATTCTGCTCTGCATCATATTTGAGTTGTAAACGGACGATCTCTTCTTGATTCAATTCAATCCCTAATTCCCCCAGTACTTTTCGTAGGGAAGAAGACGTCACACTTCCACGTCGTTCACTATCGAGTGTCTGTAGTTTTCGTGCCAATTGCTTCCACGCAGTTTTCCCTTGAACTTCAAGCGCTTTTTGTAGCTTTTGTTCGACCGCGGCAGCTCCAGAAACTCCAACATTAGCATTAAAACCCGCTCGAGGGTTCTCAACTGAACGATTTACAGCTTGAGCTGCAAGAAAATGATTCGCACGACTTGTAAGTTGTCGGGAAGCTACAATTCCAGCTTGAGACCGACGTACAGGGCGAGGACTGATACCGACAGCGCTGTAGTATGAACAGTGAGAAGATAAATCGCTCATTAACGAATATCTGCCGACTTTATCCGGGTCTCGTCCACCCAGTGCATGTAACAACTGCAGATATTTCACCTGCCCTGTTGACTGTTCACCTTGAGCATTTTCTTCTTCGTAAAAACTCAATAAATCCTGGGCTACAGTATCGTCTCGTAATTGAACTCCTAATCTTTCCAAAGCGCGACGTAATTCGGGGTACGTAATCAGTCCTGAGCCACTTAAATCCATGTTTGCTAAGAGTTTATAGACAGTGTTTTGTGACCGTGAAGTAGTCATTAGGTGACGAATTGCCACTCGAGCTTCGTGTACATCCAGCAGTCGATCTTTCGTCGCAATACTCATAAACTTATCTCGCTCTTCATCGCCTTCTTGTGAACTTAAAGCTTGAGTTTGAAGTCCTGCTTTACCATCCATATCCAGAAGAAACCCACGATAGTAAAACTGACCTCCACGCACGATATATCGACCAAAGAGCTTGGCAGTAGCTCGAGTTTCACGCCATCTACGCCCTGAATCATTACTCAGTTTGGCACACATCCGAGTGAATTCAAGTATACTCACAAACCCTCTTCGATCAGTATCCTCAGCTACCAACAAACTCTCAAGTTCACCCACTTTAGAGCGAAAAAATTGACGTAGAAGCTCCAATTCAGTGGTCATATCAAGGTCGGAGTCCTCTAGTGAAGGTCTCCCAGTTACTGTAGCCATCTTAGAAGCTCTTGTAAATTGAGTGTTAGGATCATTCAAGTCATTGGGGTCATTCGCTTCGAGTCCAGGGTCTTCATAGTCGGTCAGGAAGGATGTGTATCGTATCAGTGGGGAGTCTGTAGCAATGCTGCGGTCTTCGTAGAAGTAGCAGAGGAAGGCGGTTTGAGCTTCACTTAAGCTCAAGAACTCACGCACTGCAAGAGCAAAAGCGGGAGTTGAAACTCGTCCTTGTCGACGAGGATCACATCCCGTAAGACGATCTTGTAAAGCTCGCCATTGTACGATATTAAGCCGAGCACGCGCAACTCGAATACTCCACACCAGTACAAGAGACTCAGTAGGTGCTGTAGCTTGTTGACTATGTTGTTGCCCTACAGCAATCGCTCCTCTTGCCCCTTCACCCTGAATCGCAGAGGTAAAGAAAGCCTCTGTGTCAGCTACACGCGGTCTGTAACTTTTAACAAGTGAGCGATAGTCCATGAGTTGATGTGCGTGAGACCCACAAGCTCGGAATAGCGATCCGAAGTGATGAGACGGTAAAGGACCGAGGTGTTTGCTTAGAACGCGTAGTAGTTCAGCTACTGGTACTAGTCCGCCCTTGTGTGGATCACTGAGTACTAATTCAACGTGAATGGCTCTCCAACTGGCATCAGATAAACGCGAAAAGGCTTCTTTTAACTCGTTTCCAGGTGAAGATAAGGCCACACGGTTCTTGTAAGCACCTTTCACCTCCTTATTCCCTGTGAAGATAAGTGAACTGTTCTCCTGTAAGGCTCGGGTCATTATTGCTGGGCTTGGTTTGTGTTGAGTGAAGCTCGTTAAGAACTTGCAGTAGTCAACGCTACCAGTTCCCTTGTCTTGAAGAGAGACGGAAAGTATTGTAACCATCTCTTCTTCGGTATCTACAAGGTTAAAATCTCGTAGTGCTTGTTTAAAAACAGCAGACGGAACAAACCCCGAGTTGGAAGGATCTAGTGACGCGAATGCCGCTGCAATTGCTGCGTTTCGAGTTGAAAGCTTTTCACCCATCACAATACGAAGCTGTTCAAGGAGAATTGGGTCGTTTAAAGCAGCTACTTGATTCTCAGTCCGGTTCGTGTTTTTCTTGGGTAAAATTCCTCCTAGAACGCCGGTCACGCCTGGAGATTGCAGTGTTTTGTTTGTAGCAAAGATGTTTGAACCAATTGCCACTTGAGCGATTGGTTTCCCTACTGACCGATCGAAGACTAGCGAGTTCCCTTGAACCAATTGCCACTTGAGCGATTGGTTTCCCTACTGACCGATCGAAGACTAGCGAGTTCCCGACGTTGTTAGTGTCGCCGTGTTGGAAGCTACTGCCGAATTGAGTTAGAAACTCCTGATAGTCGATAGTTGAACCGTCTTTTGAAAGTTCTTCAAGAGCTGCAGAGGATAACGAAGGGATCTGAAGATCATGTAAAACCCGTGCAAACGCCGACTTTGAGAGCTTTCCAGGAGTTTGAGCACTCGCTTGACAGGCGTCACGTACTACCGTCCATGAAACTCGTAAATTCGCACCAAGAAGAGCTCGAATCTCTCCAATTAGTTGCGTGTGGCGGGCATTAAGCCTTGATAAATGTTCTGCTAGACGGTGTTTCTTCACAAGAGCTCGACTAGCAGTAAAACCGGTACTTTCAATGGAGCAGCTAAAGTCGGTAGTAGGTCCTCGAAGAGACCGAGCGAGGTCTTCTACAAACTCAACGTACGTCAATCCACAGTCGTTATTCTCTTCAAATTCATGGCGAAGAGCTTGAGCTTCAGCTTGGGTGATGACGATCCCATGAGCTGCGAAGACGTCGCCCAATTGACTGAGTGAGAGCGATTCTTTAGCTGTTGCAAGCTGGAAATTGCTCCCCAGGTTTCGGATGTCACCACTTATAATTAACGGCTTTTTTCTTAGAGAAGGGGGAATTGGCGACTCGGCTGGCCGGATCACTGCTTGAGCTTTGGCTTCAGCACCGACCAACTTCATAGGAGACGCACACAAGGCGTAAGTTCGACCAGAACGTCCATTTGTTACCCTCGGCTGGCCGGATCACTGCTTGAGCTTTGGCTTCAGCACCGACCAACTTCATAGGAGACGCAGACAAGGCGTAAGTTCGACCAGAACGTCCATTTGTTACTCCTTTCAGTGGCCGAGGAGTGACGGATGGTGCCAAGTTACTTTGCATCTTCCACTACAATCACTTCAACTAGGAAGTCCAACTGAACAACAGAAATGTATCAGGAATATAACGACTAATTTAAGGTTCAGCTATATTTATGAGCTATTCTAGGAGTAACATACCGAGTTTCTAACATATTTCTATTATAATTAATTCACTTAGGTATCCATACTTGACAATTCTAGGTCGATTTCAAGCGAGTTTACAATGAGGATGTCTTCCGAGTCGCTGTCTGTACCAGATTGAATATTATCGTAATACTGATGAAGCATTTTCGTCAATTGGTTGAAGCTGGTTTTAAAGTCCATGCCGTTTGCCATGAAGTGATACAATTCACTTCTTACGAGAGTGTAGCGTTTGTCCAGTCCTGGTTCGAGATCATTCAAGACGATGGGAAAAATAGGTCGTCCTTTGTCTTCTGCAAATGCCAATTGATCTCGTACTAATTCATTTCCCATTGTTTGTTTAGAAACCAACACCACAAAACACGAACAACGTAGAATCGTTTCTTGAGCCACTTGGATACGTGTGTAGAAATCTTGTCCTTCCAAGCTCTGATCACTGTAACACGCAATACCTGACGCAGTGAGTCGAGATGAAAGTTGCTGTACAAACGTCAAGTGTTTGTCACCATGAGAAAGAAACACAAATGGACGCTCTTGCCAATTCTCAGGATTTGACGGAGAAGATTCCGTCGCTGCAGACAGTAAAGTGTCATTTAAAGACGGCAACATTGTACCACGAGCGCTTCGCTCTCCATTTCCATCACGATTGAGACGTTTGCTCGCCAAATTCTTCTGGATCGTCGAAAACCGGTTTTTCTCCACTTCATCTCGTACTCCATCAAGCAACAAATGGAACTGAGACCGGTATCTGATCTCATCATACTCGTACTCCACTCTCCCTCCATCATTCCGAATATTCACAATAGCAGGTTCAAACGGAATAATTTGTCGTGTATACAAATAAACCTGTAAAATTTCATCAACAACAGCTTTTTCAGTCGAGACAGCAAGAATCGGTGTACCCATTTGTTTGGCAAGTGCCAATTCCTTCAAACACCATTCCGATGCAGCGTAATCCTCTGTTAACACACAAAGTACGACTGAGGCATTAGTGATCCCTCGTGCGATCTCTTCACGCCATACAGCACCTCCACCAATCCCACTCGGATCCATTAAATCCAACCAGGTCGTAATATTTGCTTCTTCAAGAGATTGCCGTAGTTTCCGAGCGAATTCAAGATGGGAATGTGTGTAGCTGATCATGACGTCACGTTGTCCTGCTGCGCGCTTCAATTCAAACAGCAGTCGCGTATTTGCAGTGCAATCTAAAGGACGTAATCCTTCTTTGTTCATACGCATCAGATCTCCTCCATTCGCTAAAGCTGCAAGTGCTGACGTTTGGTTCTCTTGACGTACAGCAACATGTAGTACTGTATCACCTGTCAAGGGAACTTGATAACCGATATCTCCTCCTGCAGCTGTGAGTTCACTGAAAAGCTCTCGAGAAGCTTCACGAGCAGACGCAGCATACATTAACGGCGTTAAGAACGCAGTGTCCACGAGATTCGGGTCTGCTTTAGCTCCAAGTAGTACACGGACCACCTCCAGCTTGTTTAACTTGGCAGCCCAATGCAATGGAGATCGTCCCCTTACATCCTGGAAATTTGGATCAGCACCTCCTTTTAAAAGAGCTTTTACAGCTTCTATCGAGCCGCTAATCGCCGCCCAATGCAGCGGCGTACGGCGATTAAGCCCCACATACCCCATTTCTCCTAGACAGTCGACGTCCGTCTTGCGCGCAATGAATTTCTTGACAGCTTTGACGTTATTCAGTGCTGCTGCATGATGAAAAGGTGTGAGGGCGACGTCACTTCCCCATTCTTCTAGCTCGAAAGCCACTGCGTAGTTGTTACGAACATAGGCGAGTTGCAATGGAGTCATAGTGTTTAAATAGCCTGGATCAGGGATCACAAGCGGGTCAGCTCCATACAGCAGCAATTCGCGAGCGATTTCAGCGTGTTCAGCGAGAAACAGAGGTGGGATGCGGTTACAGCGGTACGAAGCCTTAGCGATCGTTCCTGGGGGGACTCCTCGTTGCAAAAGCCATCGTACAGTCTCAATTTGACCAGTAGCAACTGCACAATGCAAAGGAGTTAATAGAGTTGTATGGAAAATCGACTTGGCCGAGTCTTCGTCGGTGCCTTCCGGACGCTTCACGACTAACTGGATAAAGTGCCAGAAGAATCCACCGGTTGAAAGGACAACTCGTTGTACTTTGTCCAGTACTGTCAGGTCAAAATCGTACTCTTGTAAGAGCTCCAGAGCTCGAACATTCCCCAATCCAGCAGCGATATGCACGGGGTTTTCACTGGATCTGGCGAAGAATCTCCATCGGATCGTCGGGGAAACGTACACTTGACGTGGGAATCCGATCTCGCTGTTCATCAGTCCTTTGTCCTTGGCGTATTCTAGAATATCTCGCATTTCAGCCAAATCTCCTCTTCGTGTAGCGTAATAAGTCGGGGAAACGTACACTTGACGTGGGAATCCGATCTCGCTGTTCATCAGTCCTTTGTCCTTGGAGTATTCTAGAATATCTCGCATTTCAGCCAAATCTCCTCTTCGTGTAGCGTAATAGAGTCGAGTTCTTACAACCGAGAGGATCTTTTTGATTGAGTTGAGTTTCCTGTCTGCTCGCAGGTTTAAATGCTTGCGTAAGTCTCCAGTCTGTGCGCCTTCCGTGAATGCACCCAACTGCATTTTAATATGCTCTCGATAGCGTGTAAAATAGTATAACACTGTGAAGAGTCCAAAGTAGCAGAAAACAGCACCCAAAGCGAAGATCTGCGTGGCATAACTTCCACACGATGTGATGGCGCCTGTCAAGAGGATGTAGACGAACTTGACCACCAAACCGATATCGAAGAGCAGCATAAAGACAGCCAGAACTTCACACAACTGGAAGATAAAGCATCGTCGGATAAGTGCACTGCTAGTCACTTGGTCTTCTTGACTGTCGCTTGTCTTTTCTCGCTTAAATGGCTCAAAGGCTCGTAGACCGGAGCCTGGTAAGGACAAAATGATGGCAGCTGGTAGAGTTTGATAAATTAGCACCGCAAAGTTGGCAACAGACTCGCAGTTATCGTCTTCGTCCTGGTGTCGGTTGTCCACGAAAACGTTATAGAAGACGAGACCGATAAAGAGTCCTCCAGCTAATAACATACCGGACCATAGCAGTCGACGTGCGAAGAAGGAATTGTTGAGGAATCGCAGCATGAGCCAATGACGCGGTATATCTGCTAGTTTCCCGTGTAAAGCTTTCACATTGGCTAGATGTCGTCTTCTGATCTCTTCTAGTGGTTGACATATTTGCGGAGGTTTTGGAGACTGAGTGAGCTGGTACGATGAGTGAGAAGTTACGCTGGACACGCCCGACCGAGTACTTAAATCGACTGCGAAAGGACTTCGAAGACTACGCTGAGTGGTGAAGGACGCGTCTGGCTCGCGTGACGCTCCGTGGCCATTGAAATGAGGTCGACGATTGTCGGTGGTGGTTGTTGACTCGGATGTACCAAACATCGCTTTGAAATGCACAAGTGGAGTGGACTTTACCGTTGAGAGCAAGTGGCGTGGGCAAATCGCAGTGATATCAAACTACTGTTTAAAGTTCGTAAAGCGAGGTATTTGTTTGAAGAACATGCATTCTGTAGAGCATGATGAAACACCTCATGTCGTTAAAGTGAGGATTGCTTGGACGATTACGACGCAGGGTACAGACGATTGTGCCCATGTGCCATGGCATGGAGACATCAGGTTGACGATGGAAAGGGTGAGACGTTACCGTAGAAAAGTGTAGCAGAAATCGTGTTATATATTGTAAAATGAATAAAGGTTAAGCTACGAGGTGATCATTTAAGTCTCACCGTCGGGATTTATCAAAGCTTGATCTAGGACATCTGCCGCATCCCTCATGTTCCCCAGCAAGCGACACAACGCCCCCATCCAGTTCATGTTCGTCCCAATCGAGTCACGCGGCCGTTCTTCTCATCCAACAAGAACGTCATCGTGCAAGTGCAGTCTAAACGCTGGTTAAGCAGTTTGTGACGCACTGCTCCTCGTTTTCTATTCTCTGTGGTTTCGCAAGATGCGGGAACACGCATCGTATTGTAAACTCCAACACTGTCACGTTGAGGTTAATGTATTTTCCGGCTACTATTCAAGTCAGGGGATTTTTTCTGAGCAGCCGGATTAATTGTATTAATGTATTTTCCGGCTACTATTCAAGTCAGGGGATTTTTTCTGAGCAGCCGGATTAATTGTATTGTCGACAGCTATTTTCTGAGCAGAAATTTTATCATGTACGAAAATGAACTTGACAAAAATTTAATTACAATTAATTCATTTCAATTAATTTTGATCTATCTGGACACAAATTTGTTTTATGTTTGTTTTAGAGAGAAACGAGGCAACGGCCTCTGCATTCATGGATTGACATTTAAAGGATTTATTCAGTACAAATTAATAAGCTGGAGAGCGAACATGCAAGGAGCCATTCAGCTACCAGAATGATTTGTTGGTGTGAGGCGTTTGTTTCGCACTACTCCACGTATGATGATTGTTCAGAAATATGACCAAGTAGGTGCAACGGATAGAACGTACGAGTCCACGTTGGCGGGTGGACTCAAGTTTCATTCGAAGCGTATGCAGTGCGGTATACAGCGTCCCACATGTATCAGCAGAAGTTGTATCCCATGGTGTTCATGTTTGTACGTACCGAAACCGCTTTGGCGTATGCTAAGCTTTTCTCGGTTTGCAAGCAACGCAGCAAAGATTTCTTTTGGGGCTGTCTCAATCTCCAATTGGGATCGATGTATCATTCCTAAGCCATTGCAAACGCGTTTTGTCAAGAATGGCCCGACATCAAGTTGCTGAATTTCTGTCCACATCTGTTTCGCAAATCACGAGGGGAGATACAACTTTGTCGACTGTGAGCGCTATTTCGACATTATTAAGCCACCACTGCAGTCACTCAATGAAGCGCGATCAGCTGAGCAGTTTGAAATTTTGTCAGAACTTGTTTGCGAGAACTGGGCGACGCTGTGTGAAACTGAATACGCCCATTGGATACAGGACGAATACTTATCCGAGAGTTGGGGGTTTATGGTTTCTCTACCGCAAATGATACACCACGTGTCGTACCAAACCAAAAACCTCTCGAATCCTGGAACTTCTTCATTAAAGCTGTTGCAGCCCCCCTCCGCGCCGCTACAGGTCACGTACTAGCTGAAACACCGCCCGACATTTTGGTAGCATGTGCTAAGGATATCGGCACCGACTTTATCCGGCTATTTGGCTCGGGCCCAGTAGGAGCTAAATACCTCCAAACTGCTCTGGATATTTGCGAAGATGACAACCACCATCCAACCCCAGACGGAAGTCAAGACGTGCTATCAGCAATATTCAGGAGCAGCGTTGACAACTTGCACAGGCCCCATACATACGAAGCCTCTCGAAGTGGTAAGCTCATGCGCGACGAATGAGTGAAAACATACAGCTACGCTATTATGGTGTAGTGCTCGTCAAAATTGTGTACTGATACCTGACCTATTAACAAATGGGTCAGACTACGGTACTTCATGTGTTAAAGCCAACAACTGTACTTCCAGAGTCGAAGTCAGCTGACTTGAACTCAGCGGATTCGCACCAGCTGAGTGAACTCAGCTACCCAAGGTCAGCCAGATGAACTCAGCGAAGTGGTGTCAGCTGAGTGAACTCAGCGATGCTTAGTCAGCCAAGAGAACTCAGCGGATCGAAGTCAGCTGGTGCAAGACTGAGCGGTTACAATCAAGTCGACCGAATATAGAGAATTATTCTGGCAACTCAATGGGTAAAGAAGTCAGCAGAAGCAGTAAGCGTTTTAGATATAGGTAGTTGAAGGGGCGGTCGAGATCCGAAAACTCCATTTCATTAGATATTAGTATAGGACATAGGAAACATTAGATAGAGCCTTTGCGGCTCTCAGATAACAACAAACAGAGCAGAATCTTCTAAGTCCAAGAAGAACGTACACTCATCCATAAAGTCCCTGCGTGGGATGGATTATGTATGCCGTTGATACTCGAGATGCATAGCTTGTAGAGTATTAACAGGTAGCGCCAAGTAGATAAGTCGGCCCGGGGACGGGGTTCTCGCTTTGTGCACTTTCGCTTTGTGCGACTTAACAAACCCCGTCCGACCCAGCGGGTCAGTACACCGGACCGCCAGGGTACTGTTTAGCGCCAAGTAGATAAGTCGGCCCGGGGACGGGGTTCTCGCTTTGTGCACTTTCGCTTTGTGCGCCTTAACAAACCCCGTCCGACCCAGCGGGTCAGTACACCGGACCGCCAGGGTACTGTTACTTCTAGCCGAGAAGCCTTTGCTCTCGGTGACCTGTAAAAGTGTTAACGTGCCTCCGTCCATCCTTTGGTGTAGGGTACATGATATTTACAAAGAAGACAGGAGGCAGCAAGCTCAGCTGACCTCCGAAGATTTGACTGGCTTGGTTGCCTGGTCTCAGCGCAAGCGAGAACACTACTGTCCTGGAAGAGCCGAACCGCTGGGGCAACTCAGCGCACGCAACGACCGCCGACTTATCTCGGCGATTGTTGAGTATGTTACCTAGGATTCCATAATTGACGAATTTCTGTGTATTACAATACCACTCTATCTTTCGCTTCACGCTGTCAAAGTCCTGGATCGAGTCCCTTTTGAGCACGATTGGGATAGTCCCTCGCGGAACATCGAAGAAATAGAAACGATCCGACCAAAGTTCAAGTGCGACTGCCACACTTTCTACCAGACAGGTTGGATTTGCGCTCATGTGTTGACGTGTCTGCACCTAGTGGATTCACTGGATCTACGTGTGATGCTACGTCGTCTATCAGCTCGAAAGCCACCCGGACGTCCTCGGAAGAAAACAAGGTGTCTCGACCGCGATAGCCCAGGAAAGTCCCAGTATACAGTCGCTGCTCTGATCAAACGGTTGGTTAAAAAACCGGCTAGTGTGATTAGCTGGAGTATTTTGAGAGCCGTGATTGTAACAGACGTGGAAGGTAATGAAACGCAACTCAGCCTAATCGGTGCAATTAGACCGCTTTTTTAGCAGGGGCGGTACTGGGATATCGAGGAAGAGGGTGTGGATGAATCAAGGCCGATGGACGTCGAACAATTAGCGAGAGCGATCAACTACTCCTTTCAGATGGGCACAACATTGTACCTATCTAGATTCACAATGGCGTGAATCGTGAACCTGCGTTCAATGCAATATTGATTAAGGAAAGAAAACCAGAAAAACTATATAATCACCAATAATCTCAGAAAAAACTTGCATATAAACTCGATTAGGTCTTTTGCATAAAAATATCCCACAACTTACAATTAATCCCCCTTTACATACAATTAATCCGAGTGGGCGTACAATTAATCCGTCAACATTTAATTAAGTCGCGATTACATAAATAGCATACAAAATGACACTACATAAAAGTAGCCGCAAAACGTAAAAATAACCCGTCCCCAATGTCGATGACCCGACTACTTGACCGCGCACATGGCAGGACGTGAGCAATAACGTCGCCGCTCAGCCGTTCGAACTTCGATTCGAAGTGGGTCAGAAGGTCTCGAAGCGGCTTGTCATCGGCTGGACGAATTGATTCTGAATGAAACTGTGTGGTTCTCGCTATAATCACGTCTGAATTACGCTGTCGGTACTGTATGCACCATTCACAGTTAGCTTTATACCAACAACAAAAAATCATGGCGAGTTGGAGAATGTTGATGGTGTACACCGAGTCGCGTGATCTAAGAAATCGCGTGATTGTGACTGCGTGTTGTACAGTCCCAGCTGCAGGTCGAGCAGATGTCGGACAGTTCATGCCGTTGTGTGCATGAATCTTGTTACTGTAGGTTATGCGGTGCAGACGATTACGCGGCCTTGCGCATAGGGTGAAAACGTACGTCTAATACTGACACTATTGCTACTGTAGTGGTTTACCGGCGCGCTTGAACTTAAGCTTATATGAACTGTAGAACTATATGTTGGTAGAATCATCACGCACACCACACAAGCATTCAACGGTGAAGGTGTGTGGATTTAGTTGCGATTTTGTAGGACGCAGGATCGTCAGATTGAAGCTGTATCCCCCTTGGGTTCGATGAGGTACATCAGTGTACCACTGAAGTGCATGGATACCGCAGCAGGTCCAGTCTATAATACAGCAGTTCAAGGACTTCACCTTGAGGTTGTGCTATACAAACAGAAGTTTGTGCTCTCAGAAAGAAACACAACTGACAAAACCCGATCCCCCTCACTATTAAAAATTAAACAAGATATGGGCATTATATTCATTAAAAAGTATAATCCTAGTATAACACGGAGTTGATCAAAAAATGCTTACATTATTATACAGCAAAAATAACTTACCGGAATGAGCACTTTCACATGGTGACGCTAAAAAGATCCTACCGGTAGATACTTGAATGAATTGTTTTCATGTTCATGATGTCAATTTTCCTAGGTACCGCACGAGACCAGCTGCATGCTATCATAGCGTCGCGAGCTGCCTGTTAATTTACGGATACAGTAGCACTTACTACGTGTCGAGTCAACGGAAACGAGTTCATTTTGAAAAGTGAAGCCGACAAGGACGGCAATCAAAGAAGCATAACGCAAAGGTCTGAAATTACGGTTGTATATTTACTTACAACCAGGGATCCCGAAAAATAAATAACGGAAAAAGTATTTGTATTTCTTGTACGAAAAATTTATTTTAGGAGATTATACATATGTAGCGGTTATTTATTTTTCAACTCACTCGGCAAACAGTTACTTATTTATACACCGTTCAGGTAGTAACCCGTTTGCTTTGGTTTTCTCGAAAAGGCCAGACGACTCATTTTGGATATAGCCACTAACTACCTCCGTCGCCTGAGATGACTGACGACCTCATCGCTTCTCCGCCGGCCCAGCCGACCTTCTTGTAGAGGCAGATTGCCACCTTTTTTCGAAGCCTGCATTAATGAAGAAGGCGACGCAACTGGATTGTATTCGTGTAAGTCGTGTGAATAATGTCGAAAGCACACTGCCAAGACCGGCTACTCAACATTGGTGTCTCATTTGCGATCAGCGGATCCCGATTTTGAGAGCGTCATTCGTGACGCCTCCGTCGCATCGACGGGGACACTGTTGCCCTGGGTGAGCCAAAGGCCTCCAACCGCTACGCGTGGCTGCGCTGGATTGTTATGGGCAAGCTTCCTTTCTCCCTTTGCGAGTCAAAGGAGACTGTCAGTAAGCAATTGTCTTTGGTTTTTTTACTTTTGTATCACTAAGCTGTTCGAATGTAATATTTGTGTTATATGTATTCAAAGTTAAACTCAATTTCGGAGGAGACACTGACAGGCATGATGGAAGCTGTGACCAAATCCGTGGAAAAGGACATCGGTGATGAGATTCTGGAGAATTTCGGGTTCATTATTGATGGCTGGACCCACGTTACAGAGCACTATCTAGCAGTCTTTGCATGTTATAGGACCTTAGCCGGCCCTCAGTACCCGCTTTTGTCGATGGCTCCCATTTTGGAAGAGCAGGACGGCCACCTAACCACCGAGGGTCATCTTACGGCTATCAAGCGTTTCTTGCCCTTTTTGGGAGGTCAATTTCGGGGTGTTTTTTTTTAGCAGGTGGCAATTGTGGTGTCAACAAGCGGCTTGCCGACTTGCTAGACGTGACACTTGTTGGCTGCACAAGCCACCGACTGAACCCCGCCATACGAGATTTTTTTGCTGCCCAGCGAGGAGGACCTCGAAAAGGTACAGCTGCTTATACGTAAACTGCGGCTCTGAAACAAACGGCCAAGCTTCGATACGTTCCTGTAATATTTTGTATTTATTTGTAATTTATAGTCCATCCTAATTTATTCCTTTTCCGCAAATAGTCTCAAAACGCCACTGTGTGCGGTGCTGCGACAGGACACACGGTGGTCGTCGACCTTCGTGATGCTGAAACGTTATTTTTGCCTGCGTGAGGTCATTTCCGCAGACGACGACGAACTCGCCGACTTTTTGCCGTCGCGCACGACGCATCGGATCCTCGCGGTGTTACTCGCTCATCTGTGTGACGTGGAATCTGTCTCTAAGCCTCTACAAGCAAATGAACTCACCCTTCTCGATAGCAGTGATTGGTTTGACGGACTCATGGAAATCCACCCTTCATTCTCCGGCTTTATATGTAAGTATTAGAGGCTGTCTATTTTATAGTTACTAATATTGTATTTTTATGTATTTGTTGCGCTTACATTTGTTTTAGCCCCCGATGCGAATATCGTACATTCACCGGATTTTGATAAGGCGGTGGTAAGAGTGCTGTCAAATGAGACTGCCCTGTTAATCACGGACGAAGCTGCTGCACTGGAGTCTTTCAAGCGTGGCACGGGTTTAACGACTGCAGTGCCGGCTCTGAGCAGCGATGGGTTCGCTGAAAGAGTCTTGAAACGTCGCAAGGTTGTTGCATCTCCGACGAAGTATGTGCTGCTGGATGCCATACCGCCAACGTCCAACATGGTGGAGAGGTTGTTCAGCATTGCTCGTGCGGTATTGCGCCACGAGCGTCACCGCCTCTCCCCCTTTACGCTGGAGATTATCTTGTTTTTGAAGGTGAATGCATCTCGCTGGAATGTGGCGACGGTGGAGAAGTGTCTGTAGGAAACCTTCTCGGACGATATGGTTGCAGTAATATACTGCGATGTGGCTTCGTATTGTAGTTAATTATTTCCTTCGTGGCGTCACAGCAAAGAGATACGTATTGTGCTGCACGTGAACAAATACTAATTTATCGTATTTTCGGGATCCATGCTTACAGATGACACCAAATTCACCCTCTGATGAACTCTGGGCGTGTACCAGCACAAGTGATACGTCATTCAGCTCCCCCAGCACTCGAATCAGCGGTGATACCAGCTCAGCGTCGGTCTGCAGTCGTACGACTCGACAACTTTCTAAATAAAAAAGTCGCATTGAGCAGCAGAATTGAAGACGGTGGCCAAGTAGACGGTCGCATAGCAAACGATGGCACTCAACTGCATCAGCATTTGACATCTTTGCTGGAGTGAAGATGTGGCGCAGACTGAACTCTGTCACCGTCACATTGAGCGTCGCTTCTGCCGCCATAACGCCAGGTGTCAAAGACTCGATCTTCTGCAGTTCCAACGCCGAGTCACCGTCCGAGAACTTTTGTCATGATATCAGCAACCATGTCATTTGTCCATACATGTTGCACTCGTAGTAGTATCGTTTTATCAACCAGATCCCGAGCCTTGTGAAACTTGTTCTTCATATGCTTGACTCTACTCTGTGCTTGCCAGGTCGCCCCGTGATATAGATTGACGCCATGTTGTCTACAAACAACATCGGAGTTCCATACTCCCAGTCTAACTCATCACAACGCTGACTAACCCACTGCAAGTCCTTGATGTCTTCAGCCATCGCAATACATGAAATTGTTCGTACTTATTGTTGGACATACAAATATCAAGAGTAACCGGTCGAGTACGCGAAGTCTAGACAGCACTTCACGAACTCAACTCGATCAAACGTGCCCTGCGTGTCGTAGTAGTCGATGACACCATTCACCCCCATGAACGCCAACATAAAGACCCGTGGCATACGCTGAAAGTCTCCACGTATTGCAATCGCTTGGCCCTTGAGTGAATATCCTCGCTTCCGGATCATTCCGCGGTTATCAAACGACACCTCATCCAGAAATACGAGGTTGCTGTGGCACCAATTAACCCCCCAACACTCGGAAAAAATCACGTTTTTGAGTCTGTGCACACCGCTTAACATGTAGTTAAAGACGACATGTAAAAAAAACGAGTGGGAGCGTCCTTTTCTGAGTAGCCGGATTAATTGTATTGTCGACAGCTATTTTCTGAGCAGAATTTTTATCATGCGCTTGACATAAATGCTTATACAATTAATTCTTTACAATTTATTCTTTATCTGGACACAAAAATTCTTTTTATGTTTGTTTTAGAGAGAACGAGGTGATGGATTTGTCATATAGAAATTTTATTCAGCAGAAATGAGTAAGCTGCTGACATTGTCCCTAGCCAGATTCACAATGACGTCAATTGTGAACGTGCGTCCAATGCATTCTTGATTAAGAAAAGAAAAACAGAAAAACTATATAATCACTAAAAATATCAGAAAACCTTGCATGGAAACACGATTTGGTCTATTACACAAAATTAAACTACCACTTTTAAATAATCCCCTTACACATGCAATTAATTCCAGTGTGCGTACAAATTAATCGGTCAACATAGAATATAGTCGCGATGACATAAAAAACAGCCGAAATGACACTACTTAAAACGTAGCTGGTAATAACGTAGAAATATAATCCGCCCCCCAAACAAAATGCCTTGCCGACCGAATCGTATGTATCGCTCAATACGAGATCAAAGTGTTGCTGCACCCAAAACCATACCAGTGCTCGACGGCAGTGATGTTCTGGAGTTTGGCCACGGTCTCCGGCACGTAGGGTAAAAACGACAATCCCACCATATGCAAGTCGAAGGAAACAGACCGAGGTGAAAATCTTTGCGGAAGACAAACAAATCTTTTTGGGAGCTGCTTAAGACATTGAGGCTCCATAGAAACATTAAAACCCCAAATGGAATGCCGAAATTAATCATCATCACACCATCACCATAACTAAAACGCCAAAAGTTGCCGGAAAGCTTACAGCAATAAAACTACCTATGCTACTTACCTATCCGGTAAGTCTGTACTACTGGAGTAATAACCAGAAGTCCTCCAATACAATAAAACGTGTATTGGGGTCGACAAAGTCCAATAATATAGATTTCAATATGGTGACAAGCAAAAACAAAATTGCCGTGTTTATTTCGATGCTGCAGACCACTGTTATTGCTAGTTATCTACTTGTGTGTACCTGACCTCCTACCCGTTGGGTCTCCAATAACTATCCGAGCTCGACGGTCGACAGGCCATGTCCAGCCTAGCTCCTTCATTTCAAATTGAGCTATCAACTCCTGAGGAAAATCTGGCCAGTGCAGACAGATGGTTGTGGCGCTTGCTCTTCCTCGGCATGCTGGCATCTACTGCTATAAATATTTAGAAGTTGAAGTGCTTTTAGTATGGGCATTGCTATTGGTTACTGAAAATATGCTCTCGGTTTTGCTTATTTTAAATCTGGCGAATGATATAACTATTATTGACAAATACGTTAGCCAATACATGTAAATTCAAAACCAATCAATTGCCTCATCTGTTTTAAAAAGGGCAACGGGGTACTAGGCGGATATGGTCCACTTGCCGTGCTTCTTCTTCGTCAACACGAATGTTCAGCTATAATAGCACCAGTATATTCATAATTGAAGTATATGGGGCGCTCGCTCGTGGCCAGTGATCGCTGCAGACACGCAACGGGGCACAGAACGCCACTACTGATGCCATAGGAACTGGTGCATGACGCCATCGGTTCAGGGGTCTTTTATCATATTTATTGCCAACATTGGGCCAGTTCTATATTTATTGAAACCTGTGCTTCCCAATAATAAATATTTTTAGAGGGGATTTCAAATATTTATTATATTGCACTAAAAAAATCGACCGCAGGTCTTTATAGTACATGGTTTTAATATGTTACCGCATTGGGTGCGTTCCAAAACCCTCACAAAAAATTTCGAAGAAGTTTTTATGGCGACGTTTTATGCTCACAAGATCGCCTATCAAAACGAAAAGAGGTGCAGGCTGCGTACTGAAACCGTTTTATCCGGTCGGTTGTATTTGTCACACATATAAATAAATACCTGAACAAAGTATTAGGGGCGCTACGAGTCGATTGATAATAAAAACAAAATTTTCAAAAATATTTTATATCTGTAAAGATATCGATAGGGAGAGGATCTTTCGCCCCCCCCCCTTCGATGCAACCACGTCGGGTCCATACCCAATTCGGCATTCTTTGTCATCCACGTACTCGTCTATGAGCTCTGATTTCGAGCTTCTGGCGCTATGCACCTCGGCACAGACTCGACGTTTAAGCCTAGTACGCTTACAACTGCTAAGAGCTAGAATCCTGCAAGAAAAGAAGCGCGAGGAGTGGAAACGCCTGATCCGCGTGCGCCACTACCTTACACTTGGTGTTTGAAGCACCCCAACAACTCATCATGGGCGGACGTATGGGCCTCGGGTACAGAAACGAATATTATCAACCTAACAGGACTGTCCAGGTATGCGTTTACCTGTATCGGTGAATAAAATATGTTGACTAAGGTGGTATCTGGCAGGGAGGCGTTCGTCCAGTTGATCGTTCGATTATCAAACTTTTACGAAATCCAGACTTACAACGCGAAAGGAGGGAGACCCACGGCTCCAGCACCACCATCAGGTTCTGTGTCTAATAATGTGTTTCTACGTAGGAACTATGTTCATATCCTCGCTATGTCAAAGTTTTGGCGTGCCTCCTTCTACACTAGCCCGCCTGTTAAACGATGCTGAAGCCGCTTTGGCCACCACTCTCAAAGGATTTCGCCCGGCACGAATTGTCTGGCCGTCTCTCGCTCGCTAGCAAGCCTTGTCTCGGTTAGTTACGCGCCAGCAACCCTTACTTCAATTTACGTGGGGGTTCTTGGATGGCAAGAACTATTAAAAAAAGTACGTACCTTCAGCTACTGTGAAATGATAGAATCTAATTTATACTCATTATACTCTTCACAAACAGGTTATTCAACCTTCTAACCCGGACATACAAAATGCGCATTATAATGGCTGGTTGCATGGGGTATACGTAACCGGGACGTTGTGTTTCAGCGCAGACGGTTTAATAGACTGGGCTAAACACAACTGTCCCGGACCATGGAACGACGGGGACACCAGTCTTGGGTTTAGGCGCAGACTTCTAGATGCTGAGCTGAACCATGATGACCGCTATGGGGTCGTCGCAGACAGCGCTTTTCCATGCGGTGCGGACCTCACTGGCAGAGGTTACTGCGCTGAAGGAAGACAATCTAGGGCGCCTGAAGCCGTCTGTATGAGCATGTGCAAAAACCTTGTCTGCAGCGGTAACATTCATTCGGTAATCAGCAGAATGTGGCGTGGGTTCTGTGGAGAAGGTATTCCACAGACTACTCATGCCTCTCCCCAACGTCATTGAAAAGCGCAAGCAGCGGCTGGACAATCTGTTCCGCCTTGCGAAATACCGTGTGAGAGCGGTGGGTATAAGTCAAATACGGACAACTCACTTTCACGGACGAGAAGACGACATGTATTAATATAGTTGAAACGTTTGCGGTTTACTCTGTTGGGTTCAATACACGATTCTGCGGGGGATTATCTGGGTTCTTCGCTTTTTCGAGTAGCCGTAAGTAGACCACCACCATGCGAGACTAATTTTGTTGGTTTTGCTGCATTGACGTGAAAAGTAGTAGCATCTCCTCGTGGCGTTGCTTAGCATCCATGCGATACCGCTCTATTCTTTCCTCATATAGGCGGCGATTTTCGGCTGCTGATGCGGTCTCTCGTTGAAGTTGATTTTCATGATCTTGTCGAGCTAGTTCCAGGTGTAGATGTGTCTGGCCTCTGCAGCGTGTTATGTCGCTCTTCTCGCTCTTTCTTCGCGGCCTCCAAACGTTCATATCTTTCAATACGCCGGCGTCTCTCCTCGGCATCCGTCCTAACCTCGGATTCTTGGCGAAGCATTAGCATGATCTGCATCATATTGGAACTGGCAGCTGCGTTTTTCTTTTCCTCAAGCAAGAGCTCCTTTCAATCTCGTCGATTCTATTTTTGGCTCTAATCTGTTTGCTTATAACGAAGCTGGCCCCGTTGGGTGATATTTCCAGCGGAGACCGCTTACCAGACGATGAGCTTGTTCTAGCATTCATCACATCCATGTTATCTCTCAAAATGCGCAGATCGGCTGCCCCTAAGCGAATGCTAGAATTCGATAGTTTCTTCAATCGATCTTCCTCCGCTTTGTCAAGAGCAGCTTTCTCAGGATCGCGTTCAAGCGGAGGACCGTCATGAATAGCAAACGTGGGTCTTGGATTACGCTTCTTCTGCCCACGCCTTAAAGCCCTTCGAAGAACTGTTCCTTGTGGAGCTCTCTGTGGGTGTAACTGGGCCCGCGTTTGAAAGGCTGGTATAAACCCCAGCCGGCATAGACGCTTTTGAACTTGACACCGAGTTCGCCTGCACTACTCTCGTCTTGGAAATTCCCCGGTCGGGTCCTACACGCGCCTGTGTTTTCGCCACTGCATGGAGTTTGTTGCGGGAATCTTCCTGGCTATTAACCAGCGTAGTACGCGTCGTATCCTCCATCCGCTCTTCTTGGTCATCACTAAGATCCAGAGTCAGTAATTTGTCTTCTGGGGGAGTACCACCTACGCTCTCAGGTCGATAATATGAATTTACACCCGACACTACTTCATCTTCTACGGCTGAGGTTAACGCACGCCTTTTTTTCTCGTGGTCGCTCGCATCTGACCAAACCTCGTCAGCAAATGCCGCATCGAAGACGCGTCGTTCTGTGACGACAGTACCAACAGCGTGGGACTCAACATCACTGTTTTCGACTACGAACTCCAAGCCTCTAGCTGTGTCTGCAGAAGTGACAAGTCGACACTGGTTTTCAGTCCTCAGACACGCGTCGTGTTTGTTCACATTGTTGTTGACTGGGGCTGCTTCTTCCGTTTCGAAATTTCCACTCTGCTCGTCTCCGCCTTCGTCGTCCTCCGAGCCCCACTCCGAGGGCTGCGTCAACTTCTTTTGCAGTAAAATGTCGTCGTCTCCTCCTTCGTCGTGGTCGTCGTGACTAATGTGCACCCCTCTCTTTTCATCTATGAATCTCTTGAGCATACTGAATTGCTCTTAACTTTGACGGAATCTCTCTATTTTATCCAGACGGCTTCGTCTTCACGTACAGTGACTTGAACTTGCGTCTCAGAGAGTCGAAGTCCCGCGCCATCCACCCTCGAGATATCTGTTCGTTAAACTGCAGGAGCCTGTTCTCCCCACATATTTCGGCCGATAGGAAGTAAGCGGTGTGCAAGAATACACAGGAGCATCTGCTCTTTGACGCCATAATTTAGATATCCGCTACGTCGTCCTCGCTGCTGTAATACAACTATCATAATTAGTGTTCAGGATATTACGACCTGAGAACATCACGCGACTCAATCCCTTACTGCGACTATTATCTACAGCTTGTTGACCGAAGAATGCGCGATAAGAGCTGGCTCTGCCGCGTTTGGAGAATGCGGAAAATGTGGATATGAATTTATTACTTTGAAAATTGTATATACCATTCAACATTTGAGGTTTGTACATTATTGCGATCTACAATTAAGTGAGATTCCAACTAACGCGTAATTTACGAGCACTTGAACTCAAGTTATGTATTATCTTCACAATTCATATTAATGAGATGAATACAGTCAGTCCCGTCGTGCGTGTAGGTCGTTATCTTATCCAGTACATCGGTAGGTGTCCGACTCAGTTCCTCATTAGTTGCAGTATTCTTAATACATAGAGCTCGAGACGCGAACGACAGCCGCCTCCTACAACTCTGTATTACACAGTACGCCCTACAACTACGTCGGGTAGGTGCTGTAATTCGCGGTGTGTACAGCCCCACCATCCGCAGCGACAAAAAAAATCATAGAGTATCACCATAGTCCGCTGTGACTTCCTCTCCTGGTACACGTAGCGTAAGGTGCAGCAACAACAGTTAAAGTCCGACCAGTCTGTACTTTGTGGAGTCGGGCAACCGCATTACAAGAATGATTTAATAATCGGAACACCCCATACTTGTTTCCAGTGTACGAGTGTTTAAATGCATCCTATATCCGTCATTGGACGGCGTATTTCGACATCCAAAAAGATCCAAACAACCCAGGTACCCGCCAATCACTTCTCCAGCAGGAACGGCCTCATTTGCCACAATTCCACGAACACCCATCTGTGTGTTACGAGATATCTCGAGCGCGGTACTCTCCCGGACTGCATTTCCGCACACTCCAGCGAACGAACAGTTGCTCAACGTACAGAAGCGACAACTGCGAGCATTTACGCACCGAATGGCGTGACATCGTACAACACAGACGCACACCATGCCTCGAATCCCAGTCGGAACATATGAATATTTCCAATTGTTTGGATTCATTTGAGATGTTATGCGAACGGTTTCCTCGGGTCACACTTCGCTGGTCCATTCGTCTCGAGCAGAATGGAGAGACGTACCAGCTAAAATGACGAAGCCTGTAAGCTGTCAGTTTAGCTCGACGGTGTAGATTGTGGGGGTTGACTCGGTTTTTTGTCGGTGTTGTGAGATACGTCGTACTTTCACTTAGTTTCTTTATCGAGGAGGGAGGCGTACACGTAGAGCTTGAGTTACTCGGCTCTACTGCACGATTATGTGTACGAGTTTGACTCGTAGAGCGCATAGAGTTCTTCTTCAGGTGAGCAATCACCTCCAACATCTCGGAGTCGAAGCCTTTCGTGTAATTCGCGTCTGCAAACCAAGTAGGAATGTCGTAGCAGTCGGACTTCTCGAGTTGAGATTCTGCGGAGTCCACGGGGCCCCAGTCTCGGCCTGCAAAGATACGTCATTGGTAGCAGGGCTATTCTGTCTATACTCGGAAGTCGATGGTAATGGCGACCACGGGGCTCTGTCACAGTCGATTGACTTGAGCACATATCAATAGACTGAGACCCGTGAGTCTTGACTCAAACGGAGGAGCCGGCTTGAACTCGGCAATCGAGCGAACCTGGATTGTCGCGGCTTCGATGACGCTGAGGTGGTCGAAATTCCTCCCTGACCTCAGCCACGCCACGGGTAACTGGGACGACAGGGGCGGCGAAGTAGAGTTTAACCGCTTCACAGGCGGCGTCGACGCATGAAACTGCTTGCTAGACGACTCCACAAAACACGAGTTGTGAGGCCTCCCCGTAGTCGAGTCCTTATAAAGCCTATTACAAATGTAAACGGTGATATTTAGCCTCGAATCTTCAGAAAAACTTCATCAACACATAGGATAAGATTACTCACTTGCGTACGGGGGGAGGCGAAGCCCTGGCGCGCAACACGGGGGATCGCAAGGACCTAGTTAGTTTCAGCGGGGACGAATGGGAGGCACCCCTCTCGTCCTCCCTTACAGGTGAGCGCAGTGGCGGCTCGAACTGGGATGGCATGAAGGCCACGTGATTTGGCTCGAGATGTACGAAGGCTACCATAGACATAGGACACGTATCACCGGGTAAGTTATACTTGAATGTGCAGCGAAAGCTGTGAATCATGTGGAAGCACGTACGAGGGAGGGGGGTCTTACGAGGCGGCAGATTCTGATGTGAGCAGCCCTCAAAGATTTTATACCTTCAATTTAATTTTCTTTCAATATTGGGGGGATTAAGCCCATATCCACATTAAGTCTATAGTTTTTGTACGTTGCTACTTCAGGGGAGCTTCTGGGGCCCATTTGTCTATTTTTGTCGTGGGACCAGATTGTTGTCCCACGAGAAAAATAAATTTTAATCGTGGTGTTTAATGCACGGTTTGGTACCCCCTGCCCTTACATTGGAGCAATTCCCGCAGCCGGCTGTGGCAGTCTAGGAGATCCCAGATCCTAGATTCGTACATAAATAGTACGACTAGGATTTTTTAAAGGCTCTAACATCTAGTAAATCAGGATTAAATTCTGTGCGAGACTCGGGACCCTCGCACAGACGGTCTGGGAAGTAAAAGACTGTTATAACGTATATTTCTAAACTAAACCTTCCCCTAATACCTCTATGAAGGATACCGTCACTTCAACCGACTCAATCACTTCCACATACCGGTATGCGCGCCAACTCCGCGCACTCTTCCGCATCCAAGAGGGAGACGATGCTGGCACCTCAAGGCACGTTTTCTGGCTTTACAAACTACTCATGAGACGAATTGAAGACCTTGCCAGTCTCTTTGTTCTTATAAATCACCTCCCATACCGTCCCAATGCGCGGCTCGGATGCAAATCCGCCCGGGTGAAGTAGCTGGGTCCACGCTGTCGCTTTTGCTGCCGCTTTTGTTCCATGCCTTCTGCGGCGAGGGCGAGAGCGAGAAAAAGCGCCGAGCTCCCGTTTACAGTGCTTGTCATGAGTGCGGAGTCAGAGTGATGGTACACTCCCAGATTGCTGCGGGTGGTCTTCCCAATTTCAAGATTTAGCTAAACTGATTGGAGCGATTCCCGCAGCCATCTGGGACGTCTAAAAACCGATTTAGAAAAGTGTAACAAAATCTAGAAATTGGGGAGACCACCCGCAGCAATCTGGGAGTGTACCATCACTCTGACTCCGCACTCATGACAAGCACTGAAAACGGGAGCTCGGCGCTTGTTCTCGCTCTCGCCCTCGCCGCAGAAGGCATGGAACAAAAGCGGCAGTAAAAGCGACAGCGTGGACCCAGCTACTTCACACGGGCGGATTTGCATCCTTAGCCGCGCATTGGGACGGCCTGTGAGGCGATTTATAAGAACAAAGAGAATGACAAGGTTTTCAATTCGTCTGATGAGTATTATAGCTTGTAGATCCATATAATAATACCACCATTGGTGCTTGCGGGACAGCAGAGATATATGTCTCTGAGCACCCGATGAGGATTCAGCACTCAACGACAAAGATCATCTTCGGCTACTCCTCCTTCCGACGCTTACATCGTATTAAGGCCCGCTAGCACTTATATCCACGGCTGATCCTTCATTCTCATCGCTATGAAAAACGTCGTCGCTTTCAGCAGGCTGGTGGCCCTTGCAGACGCTGAGTTATTGCCTCCATTGTCTTCGCCGTCGTCCACGTTTCCGTCACACTCTCCCATCGCGCGCTGAATTCTACGCGCTCGACGTACATCGTCCGAACAGGCTGGGTCTCCTGAAGTGATTGAAACAACATCACGTAGCGCTCGGTGACTGTTTTCAGTGTGGCTTCTGTAGTGCTCGAGTACAGAACTCCACTCGGTGGGCCCAGTCGGAAGAATGCTTTCAGTCGCATCCAGGAGAACGTCCAAATCGTCTGTTGAGTAGTTTGTAGAGCCAGAAACCCTGCCACGACGTGTCGGCATCGTCTCTCTCTTGGATGCGGATGTGCGCGCGGAGTTGGCGCGCAATGCGGAAGTGATTGAGTCGGTTGAAGTGATAGTATACGTTGATACTGTAGAGGATGATAGAGGCAATAAGGGAAGGTTTAGTCTAGAAATATACGTTATAACAGTCTTTTTCTTCCAAGAGCGTGTGAGCCTTTAGAAAATCCTAGTCGTACTATTTATGTACGAATATAGGATCTGGGAATCTCCCAGACTGTCACAGACATCGCTCCATTTTTAGACGTCCCAGATGGTCGCTCCAATTAACACCATTTCTGTACATCATGGTCACACAAAACTGCCAACTTTGTGGGGGAAATCTACTTCAGACTAATTACGCAATTCATTTTGACAAACGACCACACGTTTAACACTTTTATTTATTCTGTCTTGGGACTGAGCAATATTTGCTACAACAACTTGCAGTCTTCGACTCACTACACGCCAGCAAACTCGACGATTCAAGCGACACAGGCCGAGGTGGCCGCGGCTTCAAGCCTAGAATTCTATATGTAGCTTATATTTAAAGCGTTTTAACCTGTTTTGACCTATCAGCTCACGAAGCGATAAACCCAATATTGGAGATGCGCGTCGTCGCCATGCTTAAAAGGACTTCGGCGAGTACGCGGACATGCTCAAACTACTGCATTACGTGCAGAGTGAGATCCGAAGGTATGGAGGACAAGATCGTGAGCGACCGTAAGACGCTGCTGCACGTCTCGGACATCGAGCAGCAGTCACCGTCGGTGCTGTGCCCGCTCGACGTGCTCATGTACCGCAACAGTCTGAAACCAGTCGTAACTCGGGAATCTACTGGATTCAGCTGCTCACGTAATTTTGCTGAACTTCGTGGTGGAACCAAGTATCTGAACACGAACGACCTGGCGGAAAAAAGCCTGGCGCCGCTGATGTTCTGCGTATAGGCGTTCCTGTTGTTTATGTCGGTGGCCGTGCTGTCGATTTTCATCGAGCAGGGTTTTGAGTTCGCTCGCGAACAGATCTCTGTGTGTCGTGGGCTACGTGTGGGCATTTTTGTCATTCCGTCGTGTCGACGGCGCTGGCGGTTTTGCTTGCGGGAGTCAACGCGTTTGAGTACTTTCTGTTGAACCTGTTCCTGTTGATGGTGGTGTTCGAGTTTATGATGTACGGTGTTGCCGAGGGGGCTCGTAAACCAACTCGGGTTTGACTGGGTGCGTGTGCTTCTCCGGGTTGGTTCAGCTAGTGGCTTTGCAGTAGATGGTGCTGATGTCCCACATGATCGTCCCAGCCTTCGAGCAAGTTTTTCCTCCACAGTCAGACCGTCATGCGTGCAGCCACATCGAGGACAGCTGGAACATGTAGGTACGGGACACGCCTTCCGAGTACAGGCACAACGTCGCATCATCTCAACTACTCCAGGGAAATCTTGTCAGTGCGATCGCTGGCTTGGATTACCGTGTTGAAGATATCGAACAATGGGAATAGACAACTGTATTAGGGGTAGGGTCGACACTTCAAAAATGACATGCGGCCACTGAGATGAACCACACGGTGAGATGCTGCTATGGGACTTGTTATCGATAGTGTTGTGAGCTTCCCAGGAGTAGTTAGGCTTTGAAACTTCGTCAGACGTTGATTCAGAGGGCATAGAACATACTGTGCAAATTTGGAGAGGAACCGAACATTTTAGCAGTTAGTTCGGAATTTCTTTGCACTTTTCAGAGGTGACCACCATGTGTGGAAACCGTGTTGAACTTTTTTATGTACATTGGAAGGCGCCCATTATTGAAAAAAGATGCGGTAAATAAAATACGCGATTGTTCGTGAGGCGCGCCTGTGGCATATAAAGAAAAATTTGGTCGTATATACCAAATTACTCATCAGTTGGTAATCCTTACCTGTAGAAGTCTTATGACTTCTACAAATAGGAAATGATGCAAAACATAGGTACATGGCCAAGTGCCTTAAAACTGCCTATCAGCGGAAGCAGCGTGATTACTGTGGATGCACTTGCTGATTATACCATCATTTTTTAAGCCATACGGGTACTGGTGTAATATTCTTTTTCACATTTTACCACAACTATCGCGATTCGGAGCACCACTACGATCTGTAGCCATGTTTCATCAAATTTATGTACAATGTATGTACACTGTTTCTTAGTCCACTACGATCTGTAGCCATGTTTCATCAAATTTATGTACAATGTATGTACACTGTTTCTTAGCTTGTTTATTTTATATCAGCCAGTGGTCGAGAGCAATGGCGGACTCGAAGGTTCGTCACCTGCTTCTCTCCATGAAGCAGCGTGCCTCTCCACGACATCAGCACACTTACTAAACTCACGGCAATGTTTCTCTTTCTTTCCCTCCAATCACCCCGTATTCACATCTACAGACGCTGGATCAAGTCAACACGGACCTTAACGTATGAGTACCCTCGCAGTTTCTCCTACACTACCTCCATCCCAACAACTGACGCCTTCGCCGACTTCATTCGTCCATTTTTAGGACGTACTGAACCGCATGGACATTGTGGAGAATCGCCTTGCAGTCGAGAAGAAGCAGGTGGACGGACCTGTCGGTGGCGCTGATCTGCGCGAGTACCAGACGCAGCTGCTGCTCAAGCTGCGCGCCATTCGCAGTGCGTCAATTCCTATTCTTGCTTTCAGCTAGAAAAGGGGTTCTTCTAACGCCCTTGTGTTGCTACAGACACCATGGAGAAAGAAGGCTCATCTCTCGAACAGCTACGCAAGGAACGCGATGAGGCGTGCAGCGAGCGGGACGACCTGCGTAAACAGGTTGCCAAGCTCAACTACCGCGTGCAGCACCTCAAGCAGCACGTGTCGGTGCCTTCACCGACGCTCTAACTTGAAACTCTTCTCCCTCTATAACACAATACTTTTCGGCGATAACAGCCGAGGTGTTCTTGCGATCGTTTCGCTGTATTGTTGCGATGAATGCTATCGAATACGAATCCCAGAACGTAGCTGACTATGAACTCAAACTCTTTCTGAGTGCGTTTCTTATAGGGATGCCAGCATGAATTTCTCCTAAAGTATCTGTACAGGTGATAATAGCTGAAATCAAGGTGTTATGGGAGTCGTTACAGGTGGCACGCAGATGAATCCGATGGCGTTCCGACCCATTGCGTTGGCTCGAGCGATTTTGCAATCTGTACGGACCTGTTTGACTCAGTGGATGAATCGTAGTGGACAACCACAATTTGCTCCCAATTGTTGTAGAGTTATACGCTACATCGGCTAATTCAGGCGAAGCTAAAGCTGGGTAAGTCTCGATTCCATAGTAATGCAGTACTATGAGCAGGGTGCTAAAGGTTCAAGCGCGAAGAGCTTTCACTTTCGGCTACATCATATGTATACAGCTTTGATGCATGCACTCTGCAGTGTAGTACGTCATGAACTGCTGGGGATGGGGTCTGCCGATGAACAGAGACTAAAAGACCTGGCGTTTTGATACAGTATTTTAGATCACCCGCTTCGAGTTCTTCTCTTCTTATCAAGAGAGATTAAATTCGGACTTTGGTTAAGAAGTGGTGGCATGATGCTGCAACAGCTCGATATCTTCGCGACTGCCTTCACTACGCGTGTTAAAACCAGGGACGACGGATGAAATGCGGATGCAGCTTGCATACTCACGCTATCCACCATTCGTGCTTAAAAGCGTATTTAATGTCCTTGTGGAAGCAAAAGCATGGTCGGAGTCCTTTAGAACAGGCAAGTAGTGAGGACCGACTGCTCAGTGAGCGTGACATGAAGTTTGTGCCCAATCTGTCGACGACTGTCGAGTCTCCTGGTGCCGCGCGTTTCACTGGTGGAGCTACCAGAACGAGTCTTAATGTGAGCGTCTTTGGGAGGAGATTTTGGATCGGACGAGGAAGAAGAGAAAAAGGATTATAACCAGGATCCCTTAGCGGTTTTGCAATGACTTGATACTCGGTGGTCGAGAGACGTCGCTTACGGACGCAGTCCAGTTTGCGACTGAGGCAACGTTTGCTCTCGTCGACATCCAAGTCTTCCTTCTCGCCTGGTTCACGGTCTTCTAGTGGTTCGATGCTAAATTACGAGATCGATGGGGTTGAAGAAGACGTGAGTATTGAACGTGAAATTGGTGCTTTTTGTCATGAGATCGTCTTGCGAGCTGTATTTGCGCAGCTGTACTTACCAACTCTCCTGACAGGCTCCAATTGTGACGAAGACATTTGGACTTTAAGATGCAACAACAACTGAGCCTCAGTGTGGTGCACAGACACCAGCGTGGCAATTGCTGCTGCATTGCCTTAAGGTCCAGCTACGTATGGTTGTTTGTAAGAAAACGTTACTGGGGACGGATGACATTGATTTCTTATAGCTTCAATCGATGCGCCAGCTAGCCGATATTGCAGCAGCGGCAGTAAATTTTTCAACCCCGAGCTCTCTCGCTTGGATCCTGGTGGAAGCGCCTGTCAATAAGCAGTTTGAGAGCGTGATGGCGCGACTGAATAGACTCATCTTTGGCCAGCAAGTGCTTTTGAAGAAGATGAAGACGCTGGCAATAGTAAATGGAGTATATCACGGTCAGATGCAGATGGGGACACCGAAGACGCAACGGATGCAGCGCTACTGGATACGCCGATATTGTTCCATTCTCGACTACTGAAGCCGCATCGTGTTTTGCGATGCGGCTCACGTGGCGTCAGAGCATCGCAACGCCCAATGCGGACGTAGCAGTAGAACAGCTTCTCACGGAAGCTTTTCTTCTCAGTACGCGTACTTTTCGCAGCTTACGTATTATACAAGCAGTAACTTATCTTCCCTGACAACAACCACAGGCTAAAGAAGGTGAAAGGCTACAAGACGAAACAAAGACTGGCGACGTTTTGGAGGTGGAATCGCTCCGTGACGCGTGGGTTTTGCAAGTGCTTACGCGATCCCACATGATGGCAGAATTAATTCCTGACGCTTCAGCTAAACGACGGAATGCTGCAGCGATGGAGGACCAAGCGAGTGCGTTGTGTCTTCCCCTGGCTCAGCAGATGCTTCTGCTTGTGGACGTCGTACTACCGATGTACCAACATCACAGCGACGGCTTTCAAGAGGATAACGATGCGAAATCGTCTCTAGTTGTTTCGGACTCCTGCACTGTGTGGTCTATTACCTTCGATATCATTAACGGGAACTTCCGCGTCTGCTCTACTGAAAAGTGTTTACGACGACTTCATCTACCCCCGCTTCCGCAACTTTTCATCGACAAATGTTCCCGTCGAGCCAACGCGCATTGTGCCAACTCTGGAGTGCTGAGCTCGAAGCAAAAGCTGCTGTTTCACGTCAGCAAGCTCGATCACAAGCGCTATTGGCTGGTAATTCTTCTACGCAAGTTGATACGTTCCCACTACAGCGTTAAGTGATGGCGCTTTCATCTAGGGCTGTTACAGTCGCCGCTGCTGGCGTCAACTACCAAACTCTCATCGCTCTACCCCGCGTATACACGAACCTACTTATTCGCTACAACGAGAAGCCACAAGCGAGTGGCAGCAGTGCTCCCAAGTCCCGCAACATCTAGTTTTATGCCTTTTGTGGTGAAGTGTTGTGCTATTTCTCCGGGTGAGTGTACTCAACACGCTCAGTTGGGTTATGTGACTGTGAGCTTGTACTGTGATCCTCATTTTGGGATACGAAAAACGCTGTTTGTGAGGCAGTCTCCATGTGGACATGAACGAGGAAGAAGATCCGTATTTACGCCGTGGCAAGACGTTGTACATGTGGCGCTCGAAACGCTGTTGGTCTCTCACAGTTTCTCCCAGAACACTACTAGCCTGTAAAACACGGTATTAATTCCAGCTAATGCAGGATGCAACTGTAATGATACCTCGAATCTCTAGCATTCACCTGGACCAGGACACGACAAATGCTTTCAACTGCTACGTTGAAGTTAACTCGAAATTCACAAGTGAAATCTTCCCATTACGTCTCGATGGACGGAGCTTGTACAAGGAACTGATCGCTACGGTAGCGCTCGAATCTCTTTGATACGATAACGTTATATTAATAGTATAGTACTGGTACTGTATTAATTTGATACTGATTCGTTCAGGAGATTGAACAAGTGGCTCCTCTGATAAGACACCTGAATAATAGTATCATGATGGCACATCGAGGTGCCCGACGTCCTGCCGAACCAGACAGAGACGACCGCAGTCTACAATTCACCAGGACCCGCACGCGTCGTTCATTATCCAACGGAGCCACTTTCCTCATGGTCTCTTTCTACACAATTACGATTGCTGCTGCACTCGCCATCGCTTCGCAATTTTCGTCACTACAGTCAACAGACGCGGCGTTTGCTGCTTGTGCCGAAGCTCCAGCCACCCCGGAAGACCGCCGCAGTAACACTGGTCAACTCAAAGTGGCTACATTCAACGCAGCCTTCCTGTACCTCGGAACCGCGTCGCACCAACTCTCATGTCCTGGAAAAGACTGTGACTGGAAGACGTTGGCGGATGCTGAGAACCACGTGACTCAGATCGCAGCGGCTATCAAGACTTTGGACGCAGACATCATTCAGATCAATGAGGTCGAAGATTGCACCGCACTAGAAGCCGTCATCATGAACCTCGCAGCTCTCGGAGATTTCTCCTACAAGCCGTACTTGGTCAAGGGCTTGGACACCGCAACGGGCCAAAACTCGGCTCTGCTTACTCGTGTGGACCCCGTCGTGGATCTGCAACGTACGGAGGAACGCGCGACGATCCCCGTCAGTGGTTCGAAGTGTCCAAGTTCAAGCAATTATGCTAAGTCCAAGGGGGTCACCAAGCACTTCTACACGACTTTCAACGTCACGGGGTTCTCCAAACCGATTACACTGGTAGGAGCTCATTTGCTAGCGAACCCGGAAAGTACGTCACGCTGTTATGAGCGTGAGGCGCAGGCGACGGTGCTCGCTGGTCTGGCCAACGCTGCAGTCGAGGAAGGTCATCACGCCATCATCGCAGGTGATCTGAACGATTGGTCCTCCGTGGTACCGGACAAGAACAACAACGCTCCTATTAGCGCTGCACTCGCGATCCTAGTGGGTGAGAACTTTGTTGAGGTAGCGAGCAAAGTCCAGCAGGCCGATCGCTACTCTCAATGGTGGGACGAGAATAATAATTGTGTGTACGAAGACACCGAAGTGAGCAGTCTGGACCACATGTTGGTCTCCAAGTCACTGTCGTCGGGGCTCACGAGCGTGTCGTTCAATCACGACTTGTACACCACGTCTTGCAGTGGCTACAACAGTGACCACTACCCAATCTCTATTGTCCTGAGCGAGGCCTAAGAGTTTGTGGTGCATGTTGAATCGTTTTAAACACCTAACCAAAAAGCTTGATTGTTGCCATTATTCCGTTCCCCTTGGTGTAGGGATTTCTAAATGATTGCCATTGTCTTCGTACCCAAAGTCCGACTCGTACTGCTGGAAAATACGTTGACTCAGCACCATATTGCGTGTGCGTGTGTACGGCACGAACTTCCTCATCTGTTATGTTCTCACTTGGTGTTGTACCAATAGGTTTGCTATTCGCCAGGTGGGGATGGTTTTCGAGTGCTAAAAGTATTGTTCCAGAGTGCAGACCGTTTTTACAGAAATCGGATACCGGTATTCCATCGAGTGCTGTTTACATCTGTTGTTACCGTCCGTGCTTTGACATCCATGATTTAGCTAGCATCAGTATGTTTAGAAAAGTGTACAGTCAACTTGTAGATTTTAAAGCTCTTGGATCCTCCTTCACTTATCTAAGTGCTACTTCTACAATCTGCTACGTCCAGTCTAACATGCTTCTCGCCAACACAAAATTGTGCAGGTCTTGCTGTGTAAAATGAGATGTGACCGGCAGCTTGTCCAACTTTGCTAAATAACCTACCAACGACCGATTGGCCTGTATTGCAGCACTAATAGTGTTGGCCAGGTGAGTAACTAGGCGAATGTCGAAACCCAAATAAATTCAAGGAGAGGAATGGAACGCCTACACGAGCACTTGGTCAACTATCCGTTGGTTTTCCGACGGTTCTGCATAAAACAAGCATTACACTTGAAAGTCAGCAAAATGCACTCGAAAACAATCTCGTTCCATTCGCCTAGATCGCAGGACCACCTAAACTTTCCCCAAAGGGCGAGAAAGGTGATACTTTTGCCCTTTTTCAGAACCTTCCCACCTGTCGATCGTGAGGCATCGCACCCTCCCATTCACAAGCACATTGCACAACCCAAAGGTCTATAATATACGTACATTCCGAAGCTGCAAGGACTGAAACGAAAAATTACACAGCATAAAATAGATGAAAGATACAATAAATTAGCGCGTAAAATTTCACTTACGGCGATTCTTGATGCCTGGAAACACATTTTCAAAGTTGTCACCGGAAATTGTAACTCGTGATATACAATGGGTGGAATCCGAAGATGTTTTTTCTCCTTTGAAGTGAGTTTACTTACCTCGTGCAGATAGAAGAACAGACTTGGAAAGTCCAACTTTAAACAAAATAGTGGACTGTCACGAAGTTGCATACTAATACGTACGTCTGTACCGCAGCCACCGAGGGACTCTGCTGATTTTGGCAAATAATGGTGGATATTCGTACACCAGCCCGCCATTGTTGTGCTCATGTATGTTCTTCTCTTGTGTAGCGTTAGCGTCTTCAGGGTTTAAGCCATTGTGAGGTGGCTGTAAACTCGAAAGTAAGCTAATTATGAGTCAACTCAGTCCAAGATTTTGAAAGCTACTACGTAGTACTTCGAAGTATCATATTTGTTGATAAAATCATGTATACGTCATCGAGTGATGTCATTTTAAAATCAACCTGTTCAGCGGATACTGCAAGATCTGTTGGTTCGTTCAAGATCACGTGAACTTCACAATGAAGGGGAATTTGTGATGTACTGAGTTTGTAGTAAAATTCGGGTTTTTACAGCGAAATCATTAGAAAACCAGCACAATAAACTTGAATACCGTTATCCACAACTACATGTAAAAAAACCTCCTTCGAAGCTAGACAATGGCCAACGTCTCGTCTTCATCATACCCAAAGTCCAACTTGTACTGCTCAAAGATACGTTGGATCTCCGCAACATACTTGGTGTGAACAGCTCGAATTTCCTCGTCCGTTGGCTTTTTACAGAGTGTCGTTTCGATGGGTTTACCGTACACAAGTCCATAGCGTTTGTCCTTTGCAGGTGCGTTTGGCATCCACCAGAACTTGCCCCAGAATACCAAAACTGGAATACCTAAAGTCTTGCGGAAAAAATCAACGACTCTCTTTGGCGGGTTCCACATGCTAAAAAGCAGAAGCAAAACAAACATCACAAGGTTGGTCGACATACACACATGTAGAAGAAGACTTGACTAAAGCCTGCATGTACTTACTTGTAAAGCCACTTTTCACCGAAGACGAATGTGGGCACGAGGTCTGCGCCATGATTCATGGCTAGTTTAATGAACCCGAACCGATTCTTCAGTACTAATTCCGTCTGGAAAGCACAACCACAACCACAAGAGTCATGATTTCTTCAAGCTCGCGTTAGATAAATGTTTACCAACTCACCTCTTTTGAGTTCGGATTTGTCTTGGAGATTCCAGCCACACCACCAGGGTATACAATGATGCTATTGCCCTCGTTCAGCACATTTTCACCAGTAGCACGTGAGGCGTCGACTCCACCCATCCACAAACACAACTCACGACCTAAAGGGATGAAGTACATCGGTGTTGCCCCTAGAACTGCAGTCACAAACGAAACACACACAAAAAGTAAGTTTGAGAACAAAAAATAGAGGCATAGATACCGGAAATATCTTACTTCGGTATGTGATGCCTGGGAAGAGGCTCTCAAATACTCCAGGACAAAAAATAGAGGCAGATAGATACCGGAAATATCTTACTTCGGTATGTGATGCCTGGGAAGAGGCTCTCAAATACTCCACCAGAGATTGCAATACGTGACAACACAATGATTCCGTGAGGATGGAAACCAAAGATATGTCGCTTCTTGGGATCCAGCTCTTGCTCTCGGATGATTTTAACCCTGCACCACAAGCACATATTATTAATAATAATACACTGGCTATTCAATATTTAACAGTAAATTAATTACAATACCGAAGGAAATCAATCAATAACCCCCACAATCTTGATGTGCGAAGAGCTTCCCAAACGTTGCCATTTCCCGTCTTGTGAGCTCCACTGAAGAATGATGGCAAATACAGAACTACCATGGAGATAGATACGTAGTTTAATCCACACTAAGGATTAAAAGGTAAAGTTAGGATTACAATCTGGAGCACAGTTTAATAAAATAAATTATTTACCGTGTGGAAAAAGTAGAAGAGGAGAAGGAACGGCACTCCCCAAACGAAATAGTGCAGGATGACGAAGCTAAAGATGTCCGTGAGTAGATTCTGCATCCATTGGGGGACTTTGGTGTCCTTAGCGAAGTAGCCAGGAGGTTCATAGACCAACACGTCCTTGTTTTGTGGGGGGAACTCGCCCTCAACGCTGTTTGGAGCCATTTTTGCTGCTGTCGAGAAGAAGACGAAGTGAGCTAAAGTGGAGACTGGCGGAGGGGGGAATTGATTGCAGCTACCACTTTATCACTATATGTACCACCCTCTCGAAGCGACCTGAATCCTGGCATCGAGATCTTTGGTTTTATTAATACAGTACAAGATGTTGTCATCAAATGGAATAAATTCGTGTACCGGTAGCCGGATTTATCGAAAGCTCATCCAGTTATCGAGATGAAATGCTAAGATTCGTGGCCATGCAGATTACTATGAGCATGTCTGGCGGGGGGGGGGTTGTATACAAGGTACAGTACAGCAGAGGTCTCCCAATACAATAAAAAATGTATTGGGGTCGACAAAGTCCAATAATAAAGATTTCAATATAGTGACAAGAAATAATAAATATTGTCGAAATTTTTATATATTGTTAGTTATCTATCTACCTGTGCCTATGTCTGGCGAGCTGACCTCCTCTGGTGGGCCTCCATAGCTCAGCGGTCGACAGGCCACGTCCAGCCTAGCTCGAAATGTTCTGCTGATACTGTAATGCGGTATCAGCAAGTGTTTGCGATCGCACTGGGTTTCAACCCGCCTTCCTTTTCTCCTTAACCCTAACCATTCAGTCTAAGTCTAATAATATCGCACTGGGTTTCACCCGCCACCATTCAGTCTAATAATATTGGATGCACATCATCGTGCATATGATGCACGATGATGTGCATCCAGTTGGCGGTGACCGGGGCACCCCAACATGATGTTGAACATCCCGCGTTCCAACTATTAATACATGTACATGTAACGTTACATGTAATGCATATTCATTACGTCAGTCTACCGGTACTATTAATAGCAACTTATCATCTCTGAGGTCTGCTGTCAGACACATTGTCAACGTTGCCGGTTGTTGCAGGTGGTGAACTCGGTAGCGACTTATCTGTTTGACATGCCGTTGCTTGTAGGGTGACTGTGGAGTTGTCAGACTCAGCAAATGTTTAGGTCATTTGCTTGAAAAATAAATATCTAAAAATGTCTTCTGGGAATGGGGTGGTCCCCGCCAACTGAATCGAATCCCTCATATTTGAGGGATTCGATTCGCCTGAGGCACTTCGTATATTTTTGGTTTTTTCAAGATTGGAGAGGCAATGACATCCATCCATTCTGGGTGTGACGGACGGGGGAGCAAATCCAATGTTTTTCATGGGTACGTTAGTTTTAGTCAGTGGATACACCTGATCTGCAGCACATAGAATAGTAGAGCATGTCCCGGCTAACGCTATCTGCAAAGATTCTTATTATAATAGTATGAAGGACCAAGCAACAGATGGGTTATTCAGCAATAAAAATGTTATATTCATCACTATTATAACAGCCACGCAGCGAAAAAGTTCATCAAAATCGTCGTCTAGAGGGAGGGGTAGAGCTTGCCCAGTGAGGCAAGCACTGGCTACATGTGCTGTAGCTCTGAGCTACATGAGCTACTACAGAGCTCCTAACAAAGGATGCACGGATTAGTTTCCCGTCTGATGTTTTCTGATATTTGATTGGCCAGAATGGTGTGTATCCGATGACGAAGAGTATCCCTTATTAATAACTAAGGTACATGTAATTCGGTAGTCCAATAACTTCTGAAAGTATCACAGCAACTTTT
>JAIKVB010000100.1:0-44667 GCA_024679045.1 Phytophthora brassicae | reverse complement strand
AAATGATATCATTGTTATATATGATACTGAACTGAGCAACGGGACTTATCATTTAGGACAGGTTTATCTGTACCTACAACATGTTGTTATATACAACCTTGGTCTTTGGGGGGTTACGTCAATTTGACAGAACAAAGTGTCAGTAAGTACGAAACTGTCCAAAGTTCCGCACACTTATCCCCTATCCCGTACAACACACATTTTTCGATACAACACATTGTTTTATAAATTTAGACATTGCCTTCGGGTAAACTACGTCGATTTAGGCGCAAACTGATGATATCTTCATCATTTTATTATCATCTGCATTTGGGTCTTTATCGAAAAGCATATGGTTGTTTACGATAGGGTTAGAAGGACCCAGCGTATTTTTGATTTGTTCGGTGGATGTATCATCGTCCGTTTTTATTTTTGTTTGACCAGTAATAATACTTGTGGCCCCTTATGATAAATGTGTCATTCGTTGTGGTACCCTACTGATGCCGCTTTAAGTCCAAAGCGCATTTATTATGTATGTCGCGCTGTTGTAATTTAAAGGTGCTGTAATGACTTCCGGCAAGATGAAACCCACCCTCAAACTTTGGTGACCATAACTCAACAACCAATTGTCGTATTTATGTGTGCTTTTTTGTTTTAAAGCTCTCCGTTTGTCGTTCAAATAAAGCGTCCGGCTTCGTCTAAATCAAACGCACAGCTGCACTATACTTAAATGAAAATCGGAAGTCCGCCAGACATGTAAAAAAATCGAGGCTATGGATGCATATTATCGTTCCCGCTATGCAAACCTAATACAAAAAGGGTATTTCCCAAAATGTGGACCCTAGGGGAGTCAGTTTCCCAAAATGTGGACCCTTCCTAAAATATGCTCTATTGTAAGGTGTTCCACATTATAAAGTTCGGGCTATCCCCACACGATGGCATTCACAACTATTATAGTGCTGTTTTACGCACTCCAGAAATCTGCAAGAAACTTCTTTCACGCATGCAGGAAACGTTTCACGCAAAACCCAAGGATCATAAATTACTAGAATAGCCAAATAAGAATCGCTAGAAGTATCTAGGCATGACAAGCTCATGTAGTGCCGTAAGTGATGCCAAGCCATACCACCATGAAGCAAAACCGATATGCTTCTGACGCCATCTCTCAACACGTAAAAATGAAGCCGGTGTCTTCGTTGTATGAGCGTTCTGTAACTGCCTGCCTGACGTTTCTGTCAAGTGAGGCTAGCTGGTCCTCGCAAAGAGTATCACCTTCTTCATCTCTGCCTGACGTTTCTGTCAAGTGAGGCTAGCTGGTCCTCGCAAAGAGTATCACCTTCTTCATCGGATACTTCGAACGAAAGTGTATCGGAGTCCTGGTCGAACCCGTCTTCTACCTCGTCAGACAGTCGTTTTCCATGTCCGGGTCGTGTAGAGCATCAACGATTCGAACCCACGTCCACCATTCCAAGGGAGGCATTTTGCGGAAGACAGCTTCATCAGCGGGTGTCCACTGCGTTTTTGCGGTCATGAAACGCGAAAGTTGCTGCTGAACTTTGTATAACCCCACATCGGTATAGCCGATCCTCGCTGCCAGAAGAATGAGCTGACAAGCGAAACAACATCATCCTCTGTAAATATCAAAGTGGTCGAGCGTGTGCGCAATTTTCATGGAGCTCTTGTGAATAAAACGCCACCGTGCTCGAATTCTTCTGCGAAAGTGCTTCTGAACGGAAGTGGGAATACCGGGATTGTCTGCATTGTAAATAGGGAGATTTTTCAGCCGAATAAACTGCTCGTAGATGACCGAGAGCGCGCATGAATGTTTCTCGAAATGTGCTATGCACTCTGTGATCGGGTCCAACAGTTGAAGAATGAGTCCCACTTGAACCCAAAAGTCACCGGAGTTCACAATGGCCTTAACGTTGCTGACTTTCTTCTTGCTGTAAGACTTCAAAAGCTGATCATCGTTCAGTATACGCCGAATTGCATCTTTATTGTCGAGGACGTTTTGAATACAGTCACGATTGGAATACCAGCGCGTCGCCACAGAAAATCTGAGATCACGCTGGCAGTTCGATGGGTGGTTTGCTTGGTCGCTTCGAAGGCGCTCACTTGTGTTGGTGTGGGTGTTGGCGTTCTTGATAACGTCGCCAACAAAAGAAAGCGTGACGACATCTTTTACAAGAACATTTAGTGTGGGGGTCCGCATCCCGTACAGAAAAACCATCGCGCTTTTTCTCAATAATCCTCCAAGCGCTTTTCATGTTCTTGGCGTTGTCGGTAGTCAGCGAAACAACTTTGACGCCGATGAAGTTTTCTTCAATCTCCTCAATCGTTTCGATCACAAAACTTGCAATGAACTCTCCCGATTTCACCACATCACCAGTGCATTTAGTCGCCCACAATATAGGTCGCATACCCGGGAAAAGCAGCATCACATTTATCAGGCTCTGACGCCTACAATTGGACCAGCCATCCCTCGAAAGCGCTACGTATCGAGTGCCCGATAGTCTGTCAATAAGACTTTTCATCACGCGTTTGCATGCACGAGTGAGGAGGGCGTCAGCTAGATGACGGCGATTTGGTAACGGTATTCGTGGGTAGAGCTGCTTCAACACTCTGCGGGTGGACGGTAGTTCGACCGAACTAAACGACCAGTTAGCCAGGTAGAACATCAACACAATAGCGTCCCAAGCTCTGGCAATTTCAGATTCACTCGCTCCACCAACATTCTCCTGCTCAACGACACTGTCACTCTCCTCTTCCTCACCACGTCCGTGGCTCTCATGATGAATGCTGCTCTCTGTGTCCTGATATCTAGCCCTGCGAATACAGCCGTCGTAGTTGGGATCGACGGTCTCTTGCGTCCACATGGGAGATTGATATGTGGTTCCTAACCGATCTTGGTGAATGCAGTTACATGGGCGTTTGTGTTCGCGTACTGTACCTGCCTAGATGCAGTTGCTGTGAATGCCATCGTGCATGATGTCTGCTGGGAGCCCGAACTTTATAATGTGGAACACCTTACAATAGAGCATATTTAGGAAGGTCCACATTTTGGGAAATTGACTCCCCTAGGGTCGACATTTTGGGAATACCCTACAAAAAATTGTGTCCTTTCTATCAAACCGGTTATGTATACTATGGCTTGATACTGCTGAGAGAAGCGTCGAGATCAATATGGCGTGGTGCGCTTTCCAGGCTAATATAATGGCTAGAATCATATCCATAGGAAGCACAAGCAACCAAGCTTCATCCTGCCGCAAAGTTCTGACTTGGAGGTTCGCTAGATCAAGATTTATTGATAAAAATGTGTCGTGCATTCATGGTCAGTACCTTTTCCCTTGGCGCCGTCGGCCATTCTGTGGCGATGAAACCTTGACATACCTGAGCAACATGCTCGTTATTGCATTGTCAGCAGTTAGATCTTTTCGTTGCGGGTCTTCCGCTATCAATACGACCAGTACTTTAGGTTTTACGGACATTATAAAATTCTGGTTGTGGGTTTCATCGTGCCAGTGCTGCCAAAACCTACATAAAAGAGTTTGGTGTCTCTTCTTTTTATAGACATTTTGTCAAGTTTTATCCGCATAAAAGAATGGCTTATAAACATACGACCGAAACGTCCATAAAAATTTGACTCTGGTCGGTAAGGTGTCCATAATTCAGTTGAGCTTTGTATTTAGGAAATTATGAGGCATATTAAAACGGACAACATTTACGAAAAATTGTCTATTTTTCAAGTTTAAAGATGAGATTTCATCCCTCACGTGGCAACTTCAACGAGGTTTCACGGCCCTCCCCCGACCCCCTTCCTATCAGAATATTATTCTGAGAATAAAGATTTCTCCTCTCATCTCAGCGCGTCGTACAGCGATGGAGGGGTCAAAACGGGCTATGGCACTGTATATGATGTGCGAAGCCCGCACACGAGCTTCGCGAGACCTCCGAGTTGGCGAAGAGATGCAGCGCGGCCTAGTTACCTCGGAGTGCATACGTACAGCCATCGAGCACTTTGTACCCTTCCCTAGTCGCTACTCCAAACGCACGACTATTCTTCGATATGATGTCAACCGTAAACGATCCCAGAACGCCGTGGCTAACGGGAAGAGGGGGCAAGAAGGTGCGCGATAAGGGTATAGAGGCCATCCTGTCGAAAGAAAATGAGACCGAGATAGTTAAACGTGTCAACGAGCTAAGTGGAAACGGAATTCCTGTCTCCACGAAGATGCTAACGGACAAGGCATTAAACGTTGCGGAGGAGAAATATACCGCGGACTTCAATGCATCCGACAAGTGGGTTGCTGACTTAAAAAGATGTCATCGGGTCTTAAAGCGACCGATATTTTGGAATACATAGTGGCTAAACTATACTACGCAGTACAAATTATACATTGTACTGTACAAAAATGACTGATGCAATAATACCTTTTTTTAATTTTGTGTCTTTTATTTGGGTAGAACACCATTCTTGGTGTGACATTCCCAATGTCACATAACCCGAGACATTTACTGACATCAGCGGAAAGATGTAACCAGTAAAATGTTGTGACCAGTGTCTAGTTTTAGTATATTTTTCAAAAATCTCTGACTTGATTAAAGCTGGCAAATATTCGACCAATCAGGGCTACAAGCTAATCGGTAACACCTGAGCCGGTATCTGCTCGACTCCACCGGATATCACATAATGGACACTGACCATGCCATCGTCTTGTGCGTCGATCACGTTAAGAAGACTTACCTCATCTAGCATCCCCTGTACATCGCTACTAGTTGTATATCCGAAGTAGGGCCCAGCTTTGTCAAACTCCTACCTCTTCCACTGTCGTAAGTGACGTGGTGGGCGCATATATGGTTGTCTGACCCATATTAAAGACTCTTGTGCGAGGCTCGACATTTGGGTTTAAAGGCACCACACTTTCAGTAATCACCCGACGGACTTCATCACAAAACTCCGCCTTCGCCAGGAACATGGACTCGCGTGTGGCGTGGCCCCGGGTTGTAATACGACGTAGGGTTAATCTACGCTTCATAAAACTAAATCAAAAATAACTTGTTAGCCATAAAACTAAATCAAAAGTAACTTGTTAGACGAATAAATATAATCTTGTAGATCTTGTAGATTTACTGTCGGTACTTACCGAGCACACCAGCACATTGCAGCATCCACTGTCTTCTCTCTGAAAATTGTAGCTATAAGCTCTTGAGTCATAAACACAACCATGGCGCGCGTCACGACGAAACGTTGACGCCGAAAGTCTTTTACTTGAAGAAGCAGAATGTCTTCGTGCTGCAGTGATAAAGGTCGTCTTCCGCTTCCTCAAAGCGTTAAGACACCTGGAACCTTTGTTTTTCGCGTAGCTTGTCAATTTTCTCGACCCAGGATAGAACTGTGGTGTGATTAAGGTTGTGGCTATTGGAAAAATCACGCAGCGATATCTCTGTTGCGCGTTTGAGGTAGGCTTCGGCGATCGCACGCCTAATGCGGTTGTTTTGTCTGAGTGGAATGGTATTTTTGTGAAAATGGTTTGGCTGTAGGCCAATCACCACAACCGATCGATCTAGAAATGGCGATCGGTTGTGGTGATTGGCCCACAGCCAAACCATTTTAGTCAATGAAAAGTACGGTTAAGGTCGGAAAGATCTGACCACTCTCTAATTTTGGTTTTTCGTCACGCTACGGGTTTGACCTAAGCTGGAACGAACATCTGCAACCCGAAGCGCAAAACGCCGGATTTTCGGTTCTCGGTTACAAATACTTTTTGGTCCGAACCTGGAATGACCGTTTTTCGTGTTCCTTTGGAAAACCTTATGAACCAGCGAAGCAATCTAGCAGTTCAAATTTTTCTCTTGAGCAGCCATGTTCGCACCAAAGTCATTTTCTACGTTTGCTATTGGATAATAATAAAAAAATTCTTCGGAGTATCCTTTGTTAAAGTCCGCAGATTTGACCTTACTCTAATTTTTGTTAGCATATCTTTGGCGTAAGGGACGCCGTGCGCCTTTCACACGTGAAAGGCGTTAAAAATGCTTCTGAGAGGAGTTGGGTTCGTCGAATGGCTGCAGAAGCTCTCGTACTCACTTGCTCACTTGTGTGTGATCACTTTCGAGCGTTAGCACCACCATCTCTATTTGCTACCTAATGCGGCGCTGGTTTCGAGACCATGCTTTGCTCCTTCGTTTCCTCTCGGTTGTTGTGCGCCGCTTCTTTTGCAGCCTTCCGCCTGACTGGACGCTCAACAGTGGCATCATCAGCCGTGCGCTTGCTACCAGTCTGAGCAGTCGTGGTCATCTTTGTTGTCCATTTTGGAGCATGGCGTATCACTTGCCACGCAGAGAGAAAATCGAAGTTCTGCTTGGTGCGCTCGTTGTAGATCTTGAGCGTGGCATCGAGGTACATATCCTCGCTCCAACCTGACTTTTCCCTGCTCTTGATTTTCTCGTACAAACCTTCAAACTTGGATACCTCGGGCTGCGGTTTCTTCCATCTCCCCATGATTGCCATTTCCGTTCGATCCTCGGTGTCGTCGAGGCTTTTGTGTTCAAGCCAATGGCGATACAAGCGCGCGGCGAACGAGTTCTTTTTGGCCGGTGCCACGGATGGCATCCTCTGATGTTTCCAACCAAGAATGGCAGAGCTGCACGGTTTCCGACTCGCTTCATTCGCGTCCTTTGCCCATGTTGCTCGTTTCCGATGTGTTCTTTTGTTTTGCTTCAACACACCAGTTCGCGCCTATTATTTCGACCAATCGGATGCGTTTTTTCAATTGGAACTCAAGTTTTAACATAGGACCTTCGACAACAAAAATAAAACGTTTGGAGGTAAGAGCATCCCCACCGGTGGTCTCAGCGATGGTTTTAACCCAAAAGTAGCGCCGTTAAGACTCGGCCAAGACTTATGGCTTCCACCGGTAGGTCCTATTGTAGGTTTTAACTTCACCGGGATCTATACAATGTCATTTGAGACTTAAAATAAGTCCTGGATCTCAATCAGATTGACTTGAGTTCAGTATTGAGCAAGGGAAACAGCGGAACATGATCACAGGTAAGCCGTAATGTCGAATTGCAGAAGAGGAGAATAGTATACGGCGCCGTAAGTCGAGTTTTCAATTAAGTAATCCTTCATCAAGCGCTCTCTTCACAGCTCTCTCTCGTTCCTTGTTTGCTCATTTCCCGGGGACAGAGCCTCCGGGTTTCGACTTGCCGTGAGTGGTGTCTATCCTGACCAAGTAGGTGATATATAGTACTCATCGTCCGAGTCGTCGAGGCCTTCGAGCATATAGCTCGCTTCTGTTGCTCTGTTAACCAAGTGATGTGATTGGTCAGCGGGTTTTAAACTCGGCGAGAGTCCTACCGTTGGGAGCAAACGAGTTCGATGCAGACTTATCTTAATTTTTAGGACTTAAAAGCCTGGTTAAGACTTCAGATAAGTCCAACCGGTGGAGATGCTCTAACAACTCCAAATACAACTCCCCGGTGCAGGGTCAGAAAGATTTATTCTGGGGTCTATAGGTTAAAACTATGTTGTACCTCATCGGTGGAGATGCTCTAAGTGAGCAAACTTGCTCAAAATCTCAATTTGCGTAATTTTTTGATTAAATTTCTGAGCATTGTACTCAACCGGTGCAGTGGCAAATTTTAATCTTAAAACTATATTTGAGTAGAAAAGGGCCAAATTTTAAGTTTACTCACGACCGGTTCTTAATCTAAAAATGTAAAAATCTGGTATAGCGAGGTGTATATTACCATTTTTAAGGGGTGAAAAGGGTGAAAATATAGAACCAGCATTCCTGTATGAAAAATATCATCAAACCATTGCTCATTATTCATTAACTATGATTGCCTCGTCGTCAGCGCCGCCCGCCACGCTCGTGCTGACGAACGGGCCGCTCTTCCGCCACATCATGAGCTTCATCGACGGCGTGCGAGGCTCCATCGTGTCGCAGGTCACTTCCTTCCAGCGGCTGCATCCTTGGTCCGCCACTGGCGCGTTACCGCTCGCCGCCATTCAACGTGGCGACTTGGAGACGCTGCGCGCGCTCTACAAACTGTCGACGACCAAGAAATTCCAGCAACGACCGGAGCTTTCTCTGTCTGGGTCCGCATGTTGTGCCATCCAGTTCGGTCAGCTAGAAATCCTCCAGTACTTGGCGAACAAAGAGCTACTACTTGAAACCTTAAGTACTACAAGAACAGTAGGCAGTTCGTTGCTTGGGTGGACCATTCGCTACTCAGAGGAGCTGCAAACAGACTGTAAACTTGCCATTGTACACTGGGTAGATGCTAATTTCCCCAGATCAACCTTACAGGACGTTGACGCACAAGATCTCAGTCATGCGAGCGTCTTAATGCTAAGCTTTTTAAAGGACCAGCAACTGGCTACGAGAGGACTTCAAGACCCGAGACTTGTGGACTTAATGGCTACAATGGGAAAGATAGATACGCTAATGTTCCTGTTGGGAGGTGGAGCGACCTGCTCGACGGACGCTGTGGATGGCGCTGCAACAAACGGACATTTAGAAATTGTACAGTATTTGCACAGTAATCGGACTGAAGGGTGTACAGTGGCTGCAATAGATGGCGCGGCAAGGAATGGACACTTAACTGTGGTGAAGTTTCTACATAGACAGAGAACGGAAGGCTGTACAGTTGCTGCCATGGATAACGCGGCGACGAATGGTCATCTAGCTGTGGTGAAGTTTTTACATGTAAATAGGACAGAAGGATGTACAACAGCAGCAATGGATGGAGCTGCCGCGGGTGGATTTCTTGAGGTGGTAAAGTTTCTACAGGAATACCGGAGAGAAGGTTGTACAACTAAGGCAATGGATGGAGCAGCTCGAAACGGCCATTTAAAGGTGATGAAGTTTTTACACGAGTACTGTACTGAAGGGTGTACTACCGATGCAATGGATGGTGCAGCGCTTGTTGGACGGTTGGAAGTTATTAAGTTTCTGCATGAAAACAGAAATGAAGGATGTACGACGAGAGCAGTCGATGGTGCTGCATGGAGAGGGCATTTTGAGGTTGTTAACTTCCTGATTACTCATCGAGATGAAGGTTGTACGTACAAAGCCATGGATACGGCCTGCCAAAATGGCTATTTGGAGATTGTTCGCTTTCTCCATACACAAGGATCTGTCACGTGTACAACTGCAGCGATGGATAGTGCTGCGAGCGGTGGCTACTTGGAAATTGTACAGTTTCTACAGGAAAACCGAGTGGAAGGGTGTACGAAAGACGCTATGACCAACGCGGCACTGAACGGACACGCAGATGTTGTGCTTTACTTGGGAGAACACAGACATGAAGGCCCACACGAATATACCCTCGAACGTGTGGCTGCACAGGGAAATGCTGACTGTGTGGAAGCCTTAATTCGCTGTACAATTCGAGGATGTCTCTTTGAAGCACGGGACGCCGCACTCCAAGCTGGTCATCCGCAGCTCGCAATACTATTGTCAGCATGGATGAACCCTGAAGTCGCCTCATGTTCGCAATATTATCATCAACTCTGTAGTCCTCGATGGTGTCAGCGGTCACCACAACGAACGATAATGGAAGCAGCGACAAGCAAAACCTTCAACATGTCAAGCTCGACTATCCAGAAGCGTTCAGACTGGTGGTCGTTGTTCCGATGGCTGTAACAATCCACACAAGTACGTAGTAGTGATATCCCATGTACTATGCAGTTTACCTACCTCTCTTGATACAAATTACATGTAAAACAGTCCGCAGAACCAGCATCTGCTCTTCTTTTCAGTTGCAGTATCCTCTTGTTGGGCAAGAAAGTGAGCAATATCTTTGTATCCCGCTTCAATGGCGCACTGTCGAGCCTGAGCAAGTTGCCACACGCCACTACCACGAGGAGGCTGAGCAAACAAACAGAGAATCTCGACACAGCGCAAGTGACCAGCACGAGCTGCCATCTTCAGTGTACGTTCGTCTGGTCCTTCCAATCTTTTGGTCGCTAAAAACATCACCACCTCATGATACCCGTTCAATGCTGCACCGTGCATAGCTCGCGTGGTGCACCCTTCGTGTCGGTTCTCGTGTAGAAATCTCACAAGCTCCAAATGTCCGTGGGTAGCAGCCGTATCCATGACAAGAGATGAAAAAGCTGAACTTTTGTGGTCATGGAGCCAACGAATAGCTTGGAAATTGCCCAGTCCCGCAGCTCGACACACGTCAACGACTGTCACCGTCTCAATGCTCTCGTGTGGACCGTCAGAAGCTTCATACAACCAGTTAAGAATCTCTACATTGTCAAAGTAGCAGGTTACTGCCACCGACAGTAGTCGTTGTTCATCTGAAAGTGTCGGAGACTTGTCCCGTGTGGCATGTAGCCACTTGAGAATGGATAGACTGTTGTACTCGATAGCACGACGACGTACTCCGATGAATTGAATCTGTGGCAGCAATTGAAGAATTGGATCTTGTGTGGCTTTTCGTAGCAACTCGAGCATTTTCAGATCCCGTCGACGAGCTGCGAATTGTGGTAGTTTACCACTGTACAGGTCGAGATTAGAGGACGATGTGAGGCTGGCGTTAAATTCACCGATGAGATAGGGTAGTCCACTCTGGAAGCTGGTAATCAAATGTAATAGTTCTTCATCAGCGAACACAGAGAGCGCAGCCTTTGACAGGCTCATGGCGACCCTTTCAGCACTGCAGAATGTATCCATATATAATTGTACATGTACTGTAGACTGTGTAAAACACACAATAATATGGATACAATAATATTATTATTGTATCGTGTTGGACATGTTGGACAACTTCAAAGTAAATACAAATGTAGTTCAGTAACTAATTATTGTTTGCTAGTTCTAGGTCAGCTCCATGTTGGCCGTCGTCGGATGATACGTAGCCGGGAGCAGGAGCTGGATCTTCTAGTATCCCGGCATTAATCCTGCCGGTGCTGGAAGCTGAGCCTGTGCCGCCAGTCCCATCAGGTTCCATGAACTCCACAAGGTATGTGTCCATCATGGGGACATTAGTAAAGTTAATCTTGCGGTGGAATGTACAACGGATGTCAATCATGTCCTTTATCACCTCCTGGACAACGGGACTGATTAGAATTTTCTCTGCAACTCCATTGGACTCGAGTTCGTTCGCAGTAAGAGCGTCAGGTCCCCACATATCGTATCGAAGCGTCGTCGTCCCAATAACTCCACCAATAATATTGCCGACATGGATACCAATGCGCATTTGCAACCGCTCGCCAGTGTTCGGGTCCTGTACTTTCCGCACCTCCTTGTGCATATCACGGGCCATCGCTAACAAGTCTCGAATGTGGCTACGTAAATGCATCTGATGTTTGTGTTTCAGTGTACTTCGTCGCAAAAGATGAGGCGGTAACTTCGACCCAGAGCCTCGTGGAGTTCCAGCAGCACCGACTTCACTCTTGTGCTCAACAGGAAGCACGCGGTTGCTTGACATTCGTGGGACAATATTAGCGAGAGCTCCAATACTGGTACTTGCAACAGGTAAACTGGTCTCTGTGTTCGTCATGTCCACAGTACTAGCAGAACTTCTCACTAAACCTGGTCCAAGACTCATATCCACGTATGGTAAACCCGAAACGATCACGTACGCGTCCCCAATAGTCTGCATTTTAAACACTCCATGCTTCTCTGTCAACTTATCAAATGCACAGAAAAGAGAGGCTAAAATGTTCACTACTTGAGCTGTTGCAGCCTGTGAAGCAATTGAAGTAAACCCTTTGATGTCTGAGAAGAGAATCCCAACCTGTTGATGCTGATCACAGACCATTTCGCCCTCTTTCAGTCTCATAACCACCGCAGCCGGCAGCATTTGATACAAAAGTCGATCTGCATTCATCGTTTCATATTGCGTACGAGTCTTAAGCCAAATCTGCCGTCGAGTGAAGAATTCAACACTTTGTGACGCAATAATGTTCGCTACGACCGAGAAATACGTGAGTACATCATAACCACCGCAGCCGGCAGCATTTGATACAAAAGTCGATCTGCATTCATCGTTTCATATTGTGTACGAGTCTTAAGCCAAATCTGCCGTCGAGTGAAGAATTCAACACTTTGTGACGCGATTATGTTCGCTACGACGGAGAAATACGTGAGTACGATCGGGTAACTTGTTTTAAACTTGGAATTAAACTTGGCTGCATCTTGGCTGTATCTTTGAAGAGAAACTAGTGTCGTTAACGACACCATAATGAGAGCTAAGACGTTGAAAACGACAGCATGGCGATACAAAATGGACCTCCCGTTCGACACGACAAACATGGCCAAGACGGTGTCCAAGCACAAATTCACATAACGTGGTGACGTATCAATCTCCGTTTCATAATTCAATCCCCATAGAAGCGCTTCAGCTAAAGTGAAGACTAATAATCCAACGAGATAAAAACCTAGCAATACATTGCGTAGTTTGGTTTCAGAGTAAAAAACAAACTCCTCTCTTACACGCCGAGCAACCAATACTGCCACAAGTGCAAAAGGGCTTCGAATGAAGAGCAGAATCGCGTACATTGTGGGTGAAATCTCCTTTTGCGGAGCATTCGCGCTAAGTACCGAGAAAATCTCCACTAACAGGTCTCTCATACATGTAAAGGACGCGTATCCTGCAAGAGCGAAAAGTGTCGTCCGTGCACCTTCCACGCGATCGGAGAGCGTGTTTTCGAGGTATTTATTCTCCATTTCTTCGTCTTTAAAGCACATATTGAGTAATCGGATCTCAGTGAGCATATGTCTCTCGACGCTCTCGCTTGCATCCGTTCCTCCATATGAAGCCAAGTCAGGAAGAGTTCCTAGTACCAGTCGAAGAGGCGAATATTTCTTCCATCGTTGACGAGCAGAATGAAGGATTTTGTTCCTTGTCATCGCCAAGAAATCCTGTTCAAAAGGACGACGTACGTTAATTACTGACGAAGACATCATGATGGAGTCTCGCTTTGTACTGAACTCGAGTTGACCGTTAACTGCGAGTTGGGCCACTGCTGTAAGTGGTTCGCCTACCAGATACGTCGTCATACTTCCCTTCCCTTTCACATCAATCTGACGCTCTTCGAACGTAAAGTAACCGGCTAGTTTCTTGTATGTAACTTGGGAGATTTGACACCGTCCAGTAACTCCTGTAGATTGCATTCGTGAGGCAGTATTTACTGTATCACCAAAGAGCGAGAACTGCTGCTTCTTCATACCTACTAATCCACTAACAACTCGACCGGAATGAATCCCAATCCGAAGTTTAATACTATTGCCATTGGAACATCGACATTTCTCGAGACAAAGCAGCATATCCAGAGCCATTGAGACCGCTCGAAGTGCTGCTTCTCGGCCTTGATCTTTGCCTTGTAAACCAGCACAAGCCATGTACGTTTTCCCTACCGTTTCCATCTTTCGCACGCCATGTTTCTGACAAATTTGGTCGAAAAGAGAGTATACGCGATCTAAAAGAGAGACCACTTCAGTAGGACTGAAGCGGTTCACAAAGGATGCAAAGTCTGCGATATCGCAAAAGAGAATCGTCACGTCTCGCTCATCTTCGCTAATCAATGTATCTCCTTTTTGCATACGCTGGACGACATGTTCCGGTAACATATTCTTAAGAATTTGCGTCGATCTCTTTTGTTCAATGAGAAGCGAGCGACTTTGAAGGAAATCACGTCGCATGGTTATCTGAAGCGAATAACACGCAAAAGAGCCAAAAGTGATGACGAACACCAAGTAGAGTGCAAAAAGCATGAGATCTGATACAGCGACACCGTCTTCGTAGTCTAAAGAACTCAATCGGTCTGCTAACATGTAGAATGCAAAATTGTAGAGCGAAAGAATTAACGCGTAGAGGAATTTCACACGAATGACCACAAAAAGACCCACAGGGTAGAGTGCAGCAGCGAATTTGCCTGTATCCGAGATAGTTAACGTCAGAGCCATCCCAATGACACTATAAGGGAGTAAAATTGAGAGTTGGTAGTTCTGGACGAAGAATTTGGTTCGTGCGAAGCGCATAAACAGCAAATCACACACGAAATAGCCTAGTCGAATCCAGATATAGGAAGATTCGTGTTCCCATAGAACTTCGTATGCAGCATAGAGAGGAATCATGAACGCCATGACGTTTAAACACAACATGACGCGGCTTCGTTCACGGAAAGCGAAGGTAAATTCGTACTCGGATTCCAGTCGTTGATGTTCTTCTCCCATGAATTCCAGTGTAAGTGGATGTACCGGTGGTTGAACACGTAAAGCTCGTGAACTATGGGCATCATCTTCCTGTAAAAATGGGTCTGGATGCCCATTTTCTTGAGCTAATTCTCTTTGGACCGAGACGAGCTGTTTCGAGAGTTCGTCGTGCTCGGACGGGAGATCAAAATCACGGAATTGTTGACTCCATTCACCTTCTAACAACGACGGCGTTAAATCTCCTTTTTCTGACCGCGTACTTCCATTTACACTAGCATTTGCACCCGCATAACTTCCTTCATCGGAACGACCTGATGAACTGTAAATGAGCTTCGCAACACGAGAATTATCAATGGATCCGTCAGCATTTCGCAATGGGAACATGGGTACATCTCCTAACCCACTGTCAATTTCTAGAATAATGTCGTTACTTGATGGTAGGTACATTTTCTGTAAGTACATAATTGCCAAGTCGACACAAATACACGTCACAGAAGTGAAAAATAATAATGTCCAGAAAATCCCTTCTGAGAAAAGAATTTGGGCCAGACCTTGGAAATCTCGAAAGACGTCAAAAGTTGGGAACATTCGATAGGCTTGAGAATAGGCACTAACGAAGAGAATATACATGACAAATCCACCAAAAAGAGAAAGGTAGTGAGCTCTTGTCCAGCGATGAAGACACTGCATATGAATCGACGCTTTAAGACTCACAGTGATGATTAAAGCTCCATAGACAGCAGTTCCATCCGGAAAAAGACCATTCCCACGACTTTGCTTGGACGAAATCTTTCCTAAAGTGTTTTGGACGAAAAAAAATACCAAAAGGGAATGAAATAGAGCCGTCGCTACCCAAAAACTGAGTCCATGAATACTGAGCTCACTTTTACGTAAGGAACTTCGGTAGACAAAGGGAAAACGAAGCACTGCACTGTCTCGAATGTCTTCGTCGGTGATTCCAAGCACGAAAATGGGTAACAAAGTATACAAGACGTTCCATCCGACCATTAAGTACGATTCATACAATGTTTGACCGGAAAAGCCGTTGTAGAACGAGTATAAGAACAACGTCATGATAAGCGCCATGTTCTTGTAGAAGGAGAAGAGAATGACGCGAGCGACGCGTCGATGATTCCATCGTCCATGTACCAGTAAAAGTCGCGAAAGATGACGAAAAGTAACAATAGCAAAGTCAGCAGCACGAACCGCTTGCATTCCTTCGGAGCGACGCGTCGATGATTCCATCGTCCATGTACCAGTAAAAGTCGCGAAAGATGACGAAAAGTGACAATAGCAAAGTCAGCAGCACGAACCGCTTGCATTCCTTCATGACCGTAAATTCCGATACCAACGTGAGCTTCTTGGATCATACTGACGTCATTTCCTCCGTCTCCTACTGCTAAAGTGAGGGGTGTACCAGGTGCCGCTTTCATTAAACTAACCACTTGAGCTTTCTGCATAGGACTTAGTCGACATGCAACCACAGTACGACACTGAGACGCTAGTTCTAAGAACAATTCGTGGGCTAATTGGACTCCAGCACTCGTCTCTGCAATAGAAGAACGCGAAGAAATAGGTCTTGAACTTGAACGATGTCGTGTATTTGGAAGATTTCCCATGGATTTCGACATTGAGCCACTAAAATGTCCATCGAGAGGTGTATTTTGATGGTTCATTGGGTCAGAACGACTCGAATTCGGAGCAATTTGGGTCGAACTTGTATTGGCGCTCTGCATGTTAGTAGCACATGACGTTAAAGCGTCAGTGAGTAAAAATTCCAGCGCTTCCCCATTAATTACGAGAGAAATATCTTGCGAAGCTACTCCTGGAACCCAAACCCCTTCACGTTTTAATTTCCTTCGAGCTTTCGCAATCTCATCAAGACAATCTTGCTTATTTTTGCCTTTAATTATGATAATTTTACTCTTCGGCCCAATCAGTCCACACATATGAGCGACAGAGATGGCCGTCTCGTCCTTATCACCTGTTAACATCCAGATATTAATCCCACCAAGAGATAATTGTGAAATACACTCTTTCACGCCTTCTTGTAACAAATCTTCGACTCCCGTAGCTCCTAATAATTTCACGGATTTCTCAATTTTTCGCGCTACTTCCACACATAATTGTTCTCGGTTTGTAAGCGCTTTCTTGGCTGCATCAAACTCGTATTTCCACTCCAGATACTCAGTTACTGATAGTGTACGGTACCCAAGTAGTAAGGTACGAAGTGCCATAGCAGCGAAGTAGTGAACGTGTAAAGCTAATTTACTGATATCTTGGTCTTTCTTCGCGTTCGCAAACATGACAGTATCAGCTCCTTTTGAGAACACGAGAATGTCTAGATCTTCCGGTTCAAAGTCCTCATAATCAGCTTCGAAGGATTGTTCCAAGTCTCCAATACTATCAGCGAGTTCGTAATTCAGTCGCTTTACAACCACAGACATACATTTCCTCGTACTATCGAACTCATTCAATGCCAATAATTGATACGATTCCACTTTCCCGAACAACCGAATGTAAATAACGTCTCCTTCTCGTCGTTCATAGACACAATCGAACTCTAACGCAGCGTTAAGCAGTGCCACTTCATCCGGTGACGACCCAAAGAACTTGCGATCCACTTTTAACGTCGGAAAAGCGTCACTTGCTTCTGCTGACGCTATGTTACTGGTAAACGAGTTCAATCCTCCACTTGGATGTCGAGTTTCCACCTCTCCAGCAATTTTAAGCTCTTCAAGCGCTACTGAAGCTGAATGACATAGTAAAAGACAGCGAAAAAACGGTCTAGCTAGCTTGACAGTATGAGCTTCTTTCACTGAGAAACGAGACGGATTTTCTACGAACTTCATCATCTGAGAATACGACCGTACGTCCTTCTCAGTCACTGATACATGCTTTGATTTCCGTCTTCCATCCGTACCATCTCGTACAGTAGCTGAACCAAATTTGAGCATCACTTGATTGCCACCAGATAAATCGTCACTTGCTACTTGAGCTGCTCGTCGAAGACGCATCGTAGACCCGTCAAAGATAATACCACCAATACTGCACACTTTAAACAGCATTTGGTTCTTGGTTAAAGTCCCCGTTTTATCACTGAAAATGTACTTGATTTGTCCTAAATCTTCGTTGACATTTGATGTACGTGCTGTCACTCCACGTCCAGTGATCGAACACTGCATTTTAGGGTCATTTTCAATTCGTCGGGCTTGGTACCATTTCACCACTTCAAGACTAATGTAAAGGGAGATTGGGACCATGTTGTTATAAAGGATCAAGTACGTTACCCACGCTTCGAAGAAGTACGCAGGATGGAATTTAACGATAAAAGGGAAAGCTTTGGCGTATCCGAGATTGGGACCATGTTGTTATAAAGGATCAAGTACGTTACCCACGCTTCGAAGAAGTACGCAGGGTGGAATTTAACGATAAAAGGGAAAGCTTTGGCGTATCCAGGTTTCGCATGAACTTTAACAGCGAAATTTGACGCTTGGATGGCACTGAAGCAGCAAACGACGAAAAGTACCGAGAAAATGAGGAAAATACAGCGATTCGCGATCCGATCCAGACGACTGAACTTGGAGGGGATCGCTTTCATATTCTGGACAAGTTTTGTATCATTTCCACCGCCTACAACGACTCCAATTGCCCATTTCGTATTGCAAAGTTTCATGCCACGTAACAAAACATTTTCAATTGTGATGGGGATTTCGTCACATTCTGAAACGAGATTTTCACCTTCTTTTCCTGCTTTGGGGCGTACAAGTTCTCCAGCTGCTTGTGTGGTAGTGTGGGAGATTCGCATCACGCCATCGAAACTGTACAGTCGTTTGTTTGGCGCTTCACAGCGGATTTCGCCATGGACTTTTGCAGCAAAATCTTGAGGTGTGTAAGGGACAATTTCGTTCCATTTGATACAATGCCGAACTTTCAGATTTGATTCCCCATCAAGACTTGAAGTTTCACACATGGCTTCACCATTTTCCTGACTGGAAAACAACAGTACCATATCGGCAGGGACTTGTTCCTGATCACGAAGCTTCACTACGTGACCAACTCGTAAGTTTTTCCAGAAAATCGTCTGGAACTCGTCGTTTTCAGCTTGTTTTTTCTTACCGGAACTTGTTTCCAGCATGGAATTCAGTGTGTTCACCTTCTGATTATTCACAACCCAGTCTTGCTGATGTCTTCCTCGATCTTCGAGTCCTTCTTTGATCATTGTTGCAGTTAGTACCAACACCAAAGGACCAATCGTCGAGTACTCGTTCGTAGGCGACAAATCGGTACATAATTGAAGTAAAGAGATGATAAGGAAGTAGAAATTAGCCACACGACGGAACTGCTCAAAGAGCGACTTTGGGAGGAAATTGAGTGCTGTGTACTTGGACGACCGTACAGTATTGGTCCAGTAAGGCTCTGCATGATGATATTTCTGCATAGAAGCTGCGTATTCCATAGTTCTTCGCGCGTCATTAACAAACAGCAATCGGCTCTTAACCAGCTCGTCAGACTCGTCATCAGTGGGGACTTCCGCCACTCGATTTCGTCGAAATACCTTCGCAAACCATCCCAGGATATCGTAGAATCTGCTACGAGTTGTAGCGTTTGCAGAGGATACCGAATCGACTTTTTGTGAGTTTCGAGTCATTTCGCCCGGTCGAAATGCTTCCGGATGCAGCGTGAAGGCCATATTGCTTGCTAGGGGGCCGAGCGGAGGAGCTGAATGAACACTACGCTCATGCATAAACTCACAAAAGTTCGAGAAGTTACCAAGACCCGGTGACTGGAGAATCACGAACCGATTGCAATGACGTCTGCAGTTTCTACTGTGTACAATCTAGACCAACTATTCACAAGGAGGCGCTGCAACAAACCAAAACGGTTCGAATGCCAGCATTTTGAAACGCCCTGGAAGGCATGCCGATGAAAATACATTTATCACGAAATAGACAATGTCACGATAAAACTACAACTTTCACTTTACCAAGTGCCAAAAACTCAATATTCAGGCCCTGGAAGGCATGCCGATGAAAATACATTTATCACGAAATAGACAATGTCACGATAAAACTATAACTTTCACTTTACCAAGTGCCAAAAACTCAATATTCCTGATTTCTTGCCACAATAACGACGATAAATATAATGAGATGATTTAAAGATTTTTACATAAAGTTTAAGCCACAGTCGATCTTGACTGATGTAACACACTCACATCTCGAGAACACAGTCGACCATGTTCGTATCTGAACATCCGTGCGAAGAAACCTCCTTCTGCTTTCCTGACCTCGGAACTACTACGAAGCAAATGCGACGGTCTGCGCTGTAGTACGAGTGCGTATTGATTCTTCTGGCAGCGTCTCGGCCTGTCGCCTTCGTGTCGTCGAGGGTTGCAGCTCCACACATTGGCAGTCATAATCCCGGACAGGTACTCTACAATCTCTTGGTGCTTCATCTTGGCCGCCCCTTTCCGTGCCTGAAACAAACAGCCTCTTGTCGAGTACCGACACAGTAGCTCCACGCACTCCAAATGTCCGTTTTTGGCCGCGTCATCCAGTGCACGTAGATGAGGTCCTTCTGTACGATGTTTTCCTAGAAACTCCACCACTTTTTCATGTCCAAAGCCAGCGGCACAACCCATAGCGACCGTCGTACACCCTTCCGGTCGGTTATAATGGAGAAACTGTACAACCTCCAGATGACCATTAGCTGCAGCCATATCCATCGCTTCGTACGTACATCCTTCCGTTCTATGTTCGTGCAGAAACTGCACCACCTCCAATTGTCCTGCAATAGCTGCAGCATTCATCACATCCTGTGAAAACCCGCTGTATTGATGTTCATGTAGCCATCTCACAGCCGTCAAATTGCCTCTCGACGCCGCAAAACAGACCTGCCACGGACGAATGTGCACGAATCTGGAAGGTATAACCTTGTACAGCCAATCCAAAACAGCCACATCCCCTCCATATTGAATAGCGAAGTTGAACAAATTGCCTCCGAATTGGTACGTTATCAGATTGCAGTGATCTCCGATCCATTGCAACGTCTTGGGGCGATTTAACATGACGGCACAGCGTACCACCTCGAAGAACTCGAGTCGAGGGTTGTTTTGGTGCTCTGATTGCTTCGAAACTTGCAATAACCTTTCTAACATATCGAGATCGTCTCGGATAATGGCTAATTGGGGCCAATAACCTCTCGGTTGCGGGTATAGTGTGAGACCTCCACTACTCTCTGGAAGTTGAAGACGTTCTCGAGTCGTTCGAGCGGTGAACGCTCCAACGATGAACGGGACGCCACTCATGAAGCCGCCGATGTGATGTAGAAGATCCTCCTGTGTCAAAACCAGCAGCGCCGGCGAGTTGCGAGAGAGGAACGTCATGAGCCCAAGGATGTGAAGCTCAAGTAGAGAATTATGTGGCGTTGGTGTGGCACATCGTGTACATATTTAATGACTGGCTGTTCTGAGACCGTCCAACTTTAATTCTTTTAAATTAATACTATCTAAATTAGGCTTCATATTTTTTCGTATTTCAAGGGTACGGTGTACCGGTACCTGCACCCTTTCTTGTTCTAAAATCTAGAAGCATATTTAATTTTTAGGACCACTGAAATGCTCCATACCCTTCCAAACTCGTTGCCATCACCACCAGTTAGCAGGTTGCAGGACAATGGACTTTGAGGCGCTTTTCCCGCCGCTGGCGCCTCCAGACGCGCTCGAATTGACCTCAATAGACATCAGCGTCGACGACATAATCCTCCTACCGCTCGAAAAGGCGGTAGATGACGGTATTTACCGTGCGTTGCGGTGCTGGAACGAAGGAGACTCGGCACTTACAGACAAGGCATTGTCATATCAAGAACGGATGAAGAAATACCAGCGGATCGCAGCTCTCGCATTGCAGTCTGATGGAGACATTAATACTACACTAGACGAAGCACAAGAAGAAGAGAAAACGGCCTCGGAATCGGAAGAAGAGCAGCCAGAAGCTGCGAACAGAGCGGAGGTCGTTGCCAAGCAGCGTGAGGCGATTGCAGTCGTAAGACGTCAGAGGAAAGAGCGGAGGAAAGTGCAGAGAGAACATGAGGAGGAGAGAGAAAGGTTCCACGCTGTGTTTCAAGAGCTGGCGGACATTGACGAGCTGAGAGCCGAGCGAGTGCCGAGTGAGCGGGTGCAGAAGTTCGTAGACACTTTCAAGCTGAAGAAGCGGCGGCTGGTGCAGAAGAGGTCAAATGCAGACACTATTACGGCCATGAGCTTTGAGTTTGCACGTCCCATGCTGGAGGTACATGCAGAAGAGAAGGAGAAGAAGAAAGAAGAGGCTGGTAAACAGGATAACGACCCTATCTTATGGTTCGACGTGCTGCATCCAAGCAAGGACCCGTCACGGACTCAGTCGTTTGTGGTGCGGCGCTCACAGCGAATCTCCGAGCTGGTGGATTTGATTGCGTGTGCGAACGATGAGCGACTGCATGAACACGCTAAAGCCTCCAAGCTCATCTACTTCGGCCAGAAGTTTTTCGTGGATCGACGTGTTCCTGGCAGTGTGGACTATTCCGAACAGATTGTGCGCTGGATTGGAGCAACATCTGAGCGTCAGACCAAGTACGGTACGTTTCTGGCAGGCACTCGTGTGGCTCATAGTCTCCATTCTTCGACTTTTGCCGATCTGGAGCTGCACATTGATGTACCTGGTGTGTACATTCACCAAGGAGAGTGCGAGCATTTGCTACGGCTTCGAGATGCTCGACTACCACATGATCTTGACGCACCAAAGAGCAGCGGAATGTTCCCACTACGACTGCCCAATGTGCTGAATCGCACGCTACGCAATTGTTTGATCTGTCAGCACTACAGCGCCAAGTTTGTTTGCTATGGGGATCGTTTGGCCACGATGGACCCCATGTTCTTCTGCAATCGCTGCTACCGCGCTGCTCACTACGACGCCAAAGGAACCCTACTTTACAACGACTTTTTAAGTTTCCCATACGTTCAAGATTAATTTCACCAAATTCATAATTTACGTGACCAAAAATAACGCACTTAACGCTGATACCTCATAGTTTTCGAGCTTTTCAAGGGAATTTGTCATGGGCACCGTAGTCATTGTTGCCAGTACGTGAAGCTTTGGAGTACTTGGTAAGCGCCAGCACACCTAAACTGCAACATGAGCTCACGACGAACATCATGTCGAAGTATCGGTGGAAGACATTAAACTCAATTTCACCCAAAACCTCATCAATCCGCTCGCTACAATGGAGTAATAAAGGAACAGTTAGCACACAAGTTATCAGCATTTCCTCTCTCAAAAGTACGCACCGGTGCAGCGGACTCAGATTCATTCGCATGAGGACGAAGGAGGAAATAAAGTACATCCCCATAAGGTGCGCCAGCCACAAGACGACGCTATTTGATGACACAGTGCTCGAGTAAGCGCGGAAAAACTTGAGCAACGTCACTAGGAAGCCTCGAGTTTGTGTGAACACGAGAATCCCCACAAAGCCTAATGAAGCCATCTCCGACACGAAGCGGAGATTCAGCTGCTCTGCCAATGAAGGCCAAATGTACAGCAGCTTCTCCACAGCATCAGTGATAGGATCCTTGTCGCGGTTCCGTCGAAACACCACGTTCACAGTGCTCATAACCATCTTGTACATACAGAAACCTGACATCACGTAGCCAAAGAAGTTGAAAACGCGACCCCGCAGAGTTCTAGCGCGAAGAGACCTCGCCTGAGCATCTCGGAGGTCATTTACTTCCAGAAACAGCTCGCGTCCAAGACTCTCCAGCGTCGTAATCTCCGCTTCCAGACTTTTAATGTACGTCGTGTCGTCTTTGGTCGACGAAAAGATCCCAAAGGCTAGTGAGAAGAACGAGCTCTTCGTGGCTCCACTTGCATCTGCTTCATCTTGACGTCGTGCTGAGGCTCTCAGCTCCAGTGTCAAGCGCTTCTTCTTGGCAATGAGAATATCCAGATTGTGACGCAGTCTCTTCTCTAAGAACTCAATGTCCTCCTCAGCCACACGTCTCCAGAAGAACGTCATGTACTCGTACGGACAATTGACAGCTCCAAAGCCAGACAGCAGCGCCATGAACAGTACGCCCAATAAACTCACACGACTCACAAAATTCCTAATAGAAAACAAAGCTACCACCACAAAACAACATCAGTATGAATAACACTCTCTATCTCGGCTTCTACTGGGATAATATCGCCAAAAATTGCTGCAATCAACTCACCATCTACCGACTGGTGTGGTAGATCTTGTTCCAGCACTCCCCCGAGCCTCCAGAAGCTGTAGAGGTACACTGAGAGCAGCAAAGTCGCCGTCATCACAGATTTCCTCCTGTCTGCTCCGTACTCTCTCGCCAACGCGTAAAAAAGAGAGAGTGGAAGCACCAGCACCTCCAAATATGTCATAACGAGCAGATCTGCTCTCCAAACCCATTGGCGACTGGCCACGTGCATCACATCCGTCACCTCAAATAAAACCACTTGAAAAAGACTGAGACTGAAGGTCAGAGAAGCAGCGAAGAGCAACGGAGTCGCCACACTGCGCACTGCATAGTCACGGAAGAGCCACCACGAGAAGAAGAAGCGCGCGAACACGAAGAGCAGCAGCCAACTGCCCAGCGCCAGCGCCAAGTCCGATCCAGGCAGCTCCGTCATTATTTTGTGAATCGTAAAATAATTATATTGGCTAATCGCCAATTATTATTGTATGAAAAGATAATAACGTTATTTCAATATTATTGCCTAATATAATCGATTTATTGATAAAGTATTGATTTTTGTGAATCGTAAAATAATTATATTGGCTAATCGCCAATTATTATTGTATGAAAAGATAATAACATTATCTCAATATTATTGCCTAATATAATCGATTTATTGATAAAGTATTGATTCATTATTGCTGAGAATATTTGTTTGGAAGAATGGAGGCGTCTGTTCCGAGCGTGTACATGCAGGTTCTGACGAGTAAGCCGTTGTTCGAGCATGTGGTGTCATTCATGGATGGTTATCCGTTGCGAGTTGTCCAGTTTCTCCGCGCTGAGCGATTCCGTTTTCGGGTTGAAGGAAGATATCCCAGTTCCAGAGGCTTTTTACCTCAATTGGCAGTCATTTGCGATGAGTTTTGTGTGTTGGAAGCTCTTTTGAAGCTGGTTGCAAGTTATTCATCGAGTTATCGTGACCCTGCGACGGAGTTCGTGGGTGTCGTGCGTTGCGCCGTGCGATTCGACAAATTGGAGATGCTCCAGTGGCTGGAAAAGCGTTTAGAGCTTAAAAGTTACGCATTCGAACCGGACTTGATGGACATTGCAGTGGCGTACACGAAAGGGGTTCAAGTGATGGACTGGGTCAAGATGCACTACATGGAGGTGAAGCTGCAGGTATCGGCCTGGGCTTTGCGGCTCGCAGCGTACAACGGGGAGATAGAGAAAATGAAATGGCTACATGTTTCCGGATTTCGGGGCTTTTCGAGCTCGACAGCGGACGATGCGGCTGGTACGGGACACACGCAGATAGTGAGTTTTCTACTAGAAAATCGACCAGAAGGATGCAGCTCTCGGGCATTGGACGAAGCTGCGGCTCATGGCCATGTTGAGGTGGTGAGGTACTTGTTTTCATTCCTTCACGGGAGATCGGAGCCTGAGCGACACCGAGTGACGTCGAGAGCGTCGTTTGCTATGACAAAAGCAGCTTTGTGTGGTCATGCAGAGGTTGTGGGGGTTCTTGGACGACGACGGTGCAAACCGCTGAAGAATACGCTACTTGATGTCGTGGCGACGGGAGAGCTGCAAGTGCTCAAGGAGCTCTGTCGATACTCGAACGAAGGTTGTTTGGTGGAGGCCCGTAGACAAGCGAAAGCGCTAGGACAAGCAGATATTGCCGCTTTTCTCGCCACACAGATTGTACCCACAGCATGGGCGTGCAGACTGCATCGGCATTCACGATCTGGACCTAGACGCTGTCAACGGAAGTCAAGCGTTACTTTATTGTGAAGCTGGTTGTGTCGCTTTCCTCCGTTTAAAACCTGTACAATGTCTCCTACTCGTCAATATGGAATAATTGATTGCTAGCAGGTCATACTAAGTATGTGGAAAGCCCTTAAATGTGTTTAAAACAACAGCACCAGTAAAACTAAGGAGAGAAGTAAAGAGAACTGTGTCGTACAATCTCGTAGGTAGTGTTGTACTTCTAGCAGACGTGATAGTCCTAGTTGGTGTTTTCACCTCGATGCCGTCTTTGCTCTGCTTGGTCTTCTCGTAGAATTTGCGCTGCGCGGTTTGCGACCATCACTACCGTCGAGTGCACATTTCCATTTGGGATCAGCGGAATGATGGACGCATCAGCTACGCGAAGGTTTTTGATTCCGAAAACGCGCAAGTGGCTGTCCACAACTCCTTCGTCCTCCGTTTTACCCATTCCTGCACTGCCAACCCAGTGTGAATTACGAAATACCGAGTCGAAAACCCACTCGTCCAAGTCTGTATGGGTATTAATTAGTGGATTGCCCAAACCGGCATAGTACAAAAGACACATACCTTTTGAGGATTGTAAGCCAACACCTGGGGCAATTTCACGTCCAAGATGGCCCTTTTCAGCTAGAAAACATGCTCACATCACATCAATATGAGCCATAAAATAGCGCAAAACTCAACAACTTACCAAGTTTTGCTGCAATCTCTCGAACGACTCCGATTGCCCAAGATATTTTCCATACGTCACCCTCTCTAAGGTGTTCGGCTTTGGCGTCAGGAACTTCCGAGAAAACCCGCGGAATCAAGTGGCCGTCAGCATCATTGTCATCAACTGAATCATCGTCGTTATGAACGAGAACCACGCGATTACGCGCAAGTGGATGAAGCAGCGCGACAGTAATAAGCACTTCTTTCGCGTGCTCCAGCGCCGCACTATTCGACATGTGCGGCTCTGACTTCCGCGGAAAAAGGGTGAGTTGTATCTCAGGCAGTGTCGCGCCAGGAGGAGTTAGGAACGCTCCAGCGCTAATACCCGCAGACCCAAACAAACCGAAACTTGATGCGTTGGTCTGCTTGTGGTCAGTGTTAGTAGCTTGAAAATACGTGTCCAACTCCGACCTACACACAATAGCAAGACCGTCAGGATGAGGCATTTTCACTTTCCAGCACAATAAAACAAGTTAACGTACTTGAGATCATCGATTGGTGGCAAATCGCACTCAAACGTCATCCCAATAACGGGATGATCCTGTAAATTCATGCCAACGCGTGGCAGGTGCTTCTTCAATGGTATACCAGCTTTCTTGAGCGTGTCACGATGACCAAGTCCCGAAAGCATCAGTATCTTCGGCGTATTGATGGCTCCAGCAGTGACAATAACTTCCCCGTGCTCAGCGAGGCGAATCAACTGCCTCGTCCCGTTCCCATATCGCACTTCCACGCCTTCCGTCACGTTCTTTTCGTTAATTCTGATTCTCTGTATCCCAGCGTTAGACAACCTAGATTTTCTAGCAGGAGATAGAACGTATTATCAACGCACCATGACTGTCGTATCCAGCATCAAGTGAAAGTTGCTCTGAGTGGATTTGACCGTCTTACGATCCAGCATTGGACCAAGAAACGCCTTGGCGGCGCCCTCACGTACCCCATCTCGAGTGTTAAAGTGATAGTACCCAGCACCATGACGCCCACCAGGTGCATTGAAATCCGCCGTTCGTGGGATACCCAAGTCTTCACACGCCTGAATAAACTCATTGGACAAATTTGTTTCTACAGCCGGCGGACTGGTCCGCACGAATCCTTTTGAACCATGATAGTCCGAGTTGGGCCCGTCAAAGTCCTCAATCTCGACGTAAATCTTCAGCGCTTCCTCCCACGTCCATTTGTCCATTTGCCAGCGGTTCAAATCTGACGGCAACGCTCGCACTTCAGCAGCACAAAGAATCCCATTAGCTCCTTGCATTGGTCACATATTGTCATTATCTCTCACCGTAGAGCATGGCATTGTGGATGCCACATCCACCAAGTGCCTTGGCTACATTCACGTCCGGATATCCCCAATGCAAGGACGGTGTATTCGCCACATTCGTCCAGTAAAACGGTACGTCGAATGGGGTTAACCGTTTCTCGTTCCATGGCGACGGAATGGCATCCTAAACACAATCACAACAGAGCCTAAGTCCTTCATTACTTTAAAAACAACAAGCTTTTCTTCGTACCATTCCACCCAATTGCGTCTGTGAAGCATTACCCGCTTCAATAAGCAGCACGCGTCTCCACGGATCATCCGAGAGCAATTTTGACACCACGGAACCGGCAGGTCCCCCGCCAATGACAATAGCGTCAAACTGCACAAATGCAAAACCTCAGATCTCAGATTTATCATGATTAAAGAGAAAGACGCGCGGTTCTTTACCTCTTGCTCCAGTACCAGCGGCGTGAACGTCTGAGGAGTTGCAGGCCTTTGCAACAGCCGCAAAGTGACGAATACACACAAAACGGCGCCAATCAGAAGCGTAAACTGTAGACGGCGAACGAGTCGCTTTGAGGTCGCAGGACGCAAAAGCGGTGAGCGCTCATTGCTGCGTGCGCTCATGGACGCCAAATGCGAAATGACGTGCGTGGTCCATCCCAGATTCTACAAAAGTGACCCCACTAAAACGGTTCGCACGCGTCGCAGGAAACGATGTACTGGTACACAAAAAACAAATCGAAAGTATATGAGTGGCAACGGTACTTTTACACAACTCGTACCTATTCGGATAGTGACGGTAGCATGAAAGAACCTGACGGCAACTTCAACCTTTCATTTGCCAAAATGGCTGAGAGTACGCAAGCGAGAGAAATTCTGGAGGACTTTGTCACCTTTTTGGGGGCAGAGGAGGAGCCTACGTGGAATGTCGTTCATCTGAATGATAGCGACGTCATCGAGCGGTTCCTTGCGTCCCGTGCTGGTCGCTCTGATGGTGTCTACGAAGCACCCCGGGAGGAGGGTTTTACTGCCAATTTGAGGCTGCGGCTGGAGCTTGTGGAGCGTAAGTTGGAGAACAAGACGGACGAGATAGTGGAGATGAAGACGTCGCTGGCGAAGCACTTGAAGGAGGCCGACGACAAGTTGAAGCACGTCGAGTCAATGCAGGACACGTTCGATACCACGATGGATACCGTCGAGGAATTGGAGGCGGAACTGGAGGAAAAACTCGAGGAAGTGGAAGAGGCTAAACGTTTGTGGTCTCGTGAGTTGAAGGGCTTGAAAGAAAGCATTGAGCTCAAGACGAAGGAGCAGGGACTGAAGCAGCTGCAGTTTGAGAGCGAGCTTCGGGATAAGTTTGACGCGGTCGCCAAGGCGATAGGGGGTTTGTGCGTTGGAACGGGTACGGCACCTGCTGATGAACCGAAGTACGAGGACAAGTAACTTGCTAGTTTCTCGCTTGGGTGGCGTCTAACTATTGCTGCGTTGCGTTAACAAAGGGTAGGCTAACTGAGAAGTCCACCCGTTTAATCTTTGTTTAATTTGGAATTATTTTACTTCCAGCTTTCTTGTTAGGAAGGGTTAAAAGCTCAGTACTAAGTACTTAAGTATTGCGTAACTTTTTTAATCTAAAACTGTTGGTTTTCTGAGAGAATCTAAGAAAATATCTCAGAAAACCTCTAATATTGATGCAGCGAGTTAACAGTTAACAGTTCGTAAAGACATCCAGCTTTGTATCCAAGCACAATTATTATGGCGAACGAAACACGAAACCTGTGAGAAAATATACTGCTTCAGTCAGGAGCTCCGTACTCGAATTGTCGCGCCAGCGGTGCTGATGCTAATGCTGACTTGAGGGTATCAGACAACTCGAAAGCACTTTATTTCATCATCGCGCGCATGGTAACCGACTTTCATACATGTACTATATCGTCTTAGTGCTACAGTACAGACAACGACCGGCAAATGCGCCACCCACTGAACTCCATCCTCCATAGTTAAGGACTCTTTTTGAAAACGACAGAAAAATACGCCACAGTATATTTAAGATATATGATTGGCTAAAACGGAAATTTGAGAGAGGGAAATGCCGGTTTACCAATCCCAAAGAAAACAGTAATGCACATTAACAAGTGCCAAATTTAATTAAATTTAACAAGCAAAAGTATGATTGTGCTATAATAATCCTCAAATGTAGGGAAACAATGGCATTCTTATGTCTTCTTTGCTCAACACCTCAGCTATGGTTTTTTTGTGCAAATCGAACGCAGAGTTGGGGCAGACTTGTCTTCGGTCAGTCACAGGACTTCATCAGTTGCTTAAACAAGTACTGCGTGCATTGGTACCTACCTGTAGGCTGTATGACTGGTGATAGCCAGCTATTAATACATGTATTTTCATTAGACAATACACATTTTTTATTGGCTAAAATGTTTGGTGTTTTGTTTTTTACACAATTGGAGGTCAACTCTATTGGGGCGTATTTTACTGTCGGGGGGATTTGCCGGTCGTTGTCTGTAGGCGTCACCACTGGTGACAGCAAATGGCAAATCCTAAGGATGGACGTATGGTTGCAAATTACACTTTCAGTAATATTATGTACTGTACAGTATCAGCGTCGGATCCTACAACGCGTTGGAGTGCGAAATGTCGCACCTTCGACGCTGTGGCTATGGCGTTCTCATTGATGTTGCACGGAGTCTGAAGTTGTGTCTGTAGCTTTGGACGCACGGCTGTACAAGCACCATGGAGCAACAACAGGGTCAGACAGAGCTTACTGAGCTGCAAGAAGATAACCGAGATTTTGCGGTGTTCGTGGTGCTGCATCCCGCCACCGAACTGACCCGATCCCGTCACCAAAGTTTCACTCTTCACCTCTGGTACGAAACAAGGTAAGGAGCTCACACCAGCATCTACCTATATGCATTTTCCACCGCGAAGCTCGCGGTATGTTCACCGCCTTTAAAGGCTTCCTCGACGCTTATCCTTTCGGCTGTCACCTTCAAAATCTTATTCACCTACAGTATGGTCTCTGATAGATACCTGGTATATATACCAGACCATCACTATTGACCTCTATAAATTAAGCCAGTAGCCAATATCCCGGTTTAATAATTAAAATGCCGAGGCAACCAGATATGTTTAGTGGCTGTAGCCCTCGTGCGTCAACAATGCCTTTCCGCAAGCTCATTATCCATTCCGCACGCTAGAGCTCAAGACCATCATTCCTTTCCTCTCGCCTCCCATTTAACCAATGCGTGAGATTCTTTCCCTCCACCTCGGCCAAGGCGGCATCCAGACGGGCAACGCTTGTTGGGAACTCTACTGCCTCGAGCACGGCATCCAGCCCGACGGACAGATCCCCAGCGACTCGAGCGCCATGGGCGATGACTCGTTCTCCACCTTCTTCTCCGAGACAGGCTTAGGCAAGCACGTTCCTCGCGCCGTCTTCGTGGACTTAGAGCCCACCGTCTGTGACGAGGTGCGCACAGGCACGTACCGTCAACTATACCACCCAGAGCAGATCATCTCAGGCAAGGAGGATGCCGCCAACAACTACGCGCGTGGTCATTACACCATCGGCAAGGAGTACGTTGACCTGGTACTGGACCGCGTTCGCAAGCTGGCGGATGCGTGTACGGGTCTTCAGGGATTCATGGTGTTCAACGCTGTCGGTGGCGGTACTGGTTCGGGTCTCGGCTCGCTGCTGCTCGAGCGTCTGTCGGTGGATTACGGCCGCAAAAGCAAGCTCGGCTTTACGATTTACCCGTCGCCGCTGGTGTCTTCGGCTGTTGTGGAGCCTTACAACTCCGTGTTGTCGACCCACGCGCTACTGGAACACACGGACGTGGCCATCATGTTGGACAATGAGGCCATTTACGACATCTGCCGTCGCTCGCTCGACATTGAGCGTCCGACGTACTCGAACCTCAACCGCCTTATTGCGCAGGTCATCTCTTCCTTGACGACATCACTTCGCTTTGACGGCTCCCTCAACGTGGATATCACCGAATTCCAGACGAACCTGGTGCCGTACCCGCGCATCCACTTCATGCTCAGCTCGTATGCACCCGTCATCTCGGCCGAGAAGGCCTACCACGAGTCACTTTCGGTGGCTGAGATCACTAATAGTGCTTTCGAGCCGACCTCCATGATGGCCAAGTGCGACCCTCGCCACGGCAAGTACATGGCCACGTGCCTCATGTACCGCGGTGATGTTGTCCCCAAGGATGTGAATGCCGCAGTCGCTACTATCAAGACAAAGCGCACCATCCAGTTCGTGGACTGGTGTCCTACGGGCTTCAAGTGCGGCATCAACTACCAGCCGCCTTCGGTGGTTCCTGGCGGTGACCTGGCCCGCGTGCAGCGTGCTGTGGCCATGATCTCGAACACGAGCGCCATTGCTGAAGTTTTCTCCCGTATCGACCACAAGTTCGATTTGATGTACGCTAAGCGTGCGTTCGTCCACTGGTACGTGGGTGAGGGAATGGAGGAAGGCGAGTTCTCGGAAGCTCGTGAGGACCTTGCTGCTCTGGAAAAAGACTACGAGGAAGTGTCGGCCGAGACTGCTGAGGGCGAAGATGAAGAGTTTGGTGAGGAGTACTAGGTTTGCTTTTCACCGACAGAAACGTCATAACCCATGCTGCCCGGTCTAAAGAGCTACAACGACGTTATTTCCGCCGTGCTGCTGGCCATCACGTGGCCGCGCCTGGAAATTATTTTTTTGGTGAGTACAAGCACCAGTACCGCCAACGAGAAAGAAGAATCGAGCGGCAATTTTGTATGGCGTAATTTACATGAAACATTCATGAGTTGCTTGTGTTACTCTGGAGTTTTCTTCATTGGGTTTGTCCTGTTCGAGTGCTCAGCCCACTTTTGGTTCTGCAGAATGGGACCTGCAAGTACTTTTGAGAGTGTAGCCACCTTCTTAAATGTGTGTTTGTTCTGAATTTGAACCATCGGTGTCATTGACGGCGACTGGTTTGGATCCTGTTGAGGGAAAAAGTCCCTGACGATGCTGTTCCGACTATGAGATGAGTCCAAGTGCGATTTGTTAAACATTGCGCCAGTCGAATCTGCTGGAGCGAGAAGAGCGTTTGTACGTGCAAGTGCAACTTTCGGTCGGTTCGTTCTCTCAGGGACAAGCGTGCGCTCTATCATAGTCGCAAAGTTGAGGCAAGCTGTCTGTTCAATTCAATTATCAAAAGTCATGAGCTTTGTCAAATTTTACAATAGAAGAAATTTAAATTTGCGTACCACACAAAAGTCCATGTTGTCGGTGATTTTGGCTTCAATCATTTCTTCACGGCTTCGTATGTCCCCAAGAAGTAAAGTGAATTTAGCTGCAGCTAAAGAATTCTTCCGTGTGGTGTTGACACGCTTAATCCCGAGCTGATTCAAGAGACTGATGTCTTTTATCATCTCGTGGAAAACTTTTTGCATCAGGAAAAAGTGGTTGGTGATCTCCAAATCCGTCGATTGGGTGTAGTTCTGCCTTGTTGTTGCTTGTTCTTGAGCAGTAGAAACTTTGGGTTCTACTGGAGTACCTAAAACCATGGACTGAATTGTGAAAGTTCGGTCTGGATCTGGAAGTTGAGGTTTTGGTTCGACCACAGCAGTCTGAACTGAATCGGTGTTGTCACGTGTACTACGCGTACTGGGGAATGCGTGTAACATCGTCTGAACTCCAGACGCAGTTTTAATCAGGCTGGGTTTAATGCGTTGTCCGTTTTCCTGAGCCTAAGAAAATCAACTTAGCTGACAATCTCAAAATATCACAATAGCAGACCACAAAATATCACAATAGCCGACTTACCCGTTTACGGCGTTCTTGTACAGCGTGGAGTTCATAACACACGTAGAATTGCCCACCGACGAGTGTGAGAGGCATCGCTGTGTAACAGGAACTGAAGATCATTCCCAGGATATCGACGAGTCTTCCCACAGAAGTTCGAGGATACATGTCCCCATAGCCTACAGTAGTGAAGCTGACGAGTGAAAACCAAGTTGACCGCAGCATGTCCGTGATAATTGTGAACAAAGTGTTCTGCACGAGTACACGTTTGCCTTCAGGTAGCCCTTGTGAAAGCTCGGACGTCAAGATGTTTTTACCCCACCATAGACAGGTTTTCCCTGCAAAACACTCGGTACCTCTCTCGATCTCAAAAAATACAGCCGCAGAGACCACACAACCTAAGAAAAGGAAGAAAAGCTACAAACAAATTCACACGTCAGATCCCAAATATTTGGTTTTACAGGTAGTATTTCGTACCGGGATCATTAATCGCGAGGCGATGAGTTGAGTTGTGTTGATCAACACACGTGCACCAGGAATATGAGTTCCAAGCTTGAGGACACGAAGACTTTTTAATACTCGAACTGCTGTGAAGAAGGACGGCATCGTTGGGACTACCGAGTACGCTGGCCACATTCCGATCAACATTTCGATAATTTCAACGTAAAAAGGAAGCAGAATGAGCAAATTCACGAGTAGTTTCGGCTCTCCCCAGAAATGTTTTCGTGCTGGATGGGCGTACAGTCGTAGAGTGAATTCAAGCGTGAAGAAGACGCCAATGAGGACTTCAAAGTACACCCAATATGGCTCCATATCGAAGATCAACTGGATCGGTGGCTTGCAAAGACGATTTTTACACACGTGTTCACTTCCAGCCTCTGATGTGAACACATCGCTGCAAGAAAGAGGGAAATTCGTCGAGCCAAAGTTCATTCCTGCTGCAAAACAAGCTTCATCGGTATCTCCGATAGAGCAGTAAAGGTCTAAAAGCTGGTCGGTCATTTCAACGGAGATACCGGACCCAGAATTTGCCACTTCCTTGAATACGAAACACCCAGGGTCTTGATACACTTCACAATAATCATGAACATTCCGCTGACAGAGAAATGTCCGTACGCCAGTGTTCTGCAACTCTGGCGTCGTCTGCAAGTAGAAAACGATGATACTTAGTACCACAATACACACGCGTACTCGATTAGCAACACGAGCTGCCCAGATATCGTTACGGTACTCAAAGACGTTCCAAATCATAGCACGGAGACTACTTGGGTCAGTATGATGCTCGGTTTGGGTTATTGCCTTCACTGCACGGGATCCGAGCGTTGTTATCGCTCCTCTCGCTCGACGCATCCTGGATATGCTGTGTGTATTAAGAACTCCTTTGCTTTCAAGCTTCCCACTGATCGTGGCAAGAAAACGATCCATATCCAGGTCAGTTCCGGTTGAACGCGATTGTTGGAGAAGTTCGTGAGCTTCCGAGCACACGCGACCATGGAGTTTAATGACTGAGATCACACTGTCTAATGCTCGAGAACCTTCATCACCTCGTCGCTTTGTCGTTTGAATGACACTCTCCAAGGTAGTTGTGGCAGTAGGAGATTGGGCCATAACCACCTGAAGCGACGAATTAAGGTCCAGTATTTTCTGTGAGAGCTGGAAAAATCGATCACAAGTGACGGAACTCGTGTACTTGATAGTGTCCGCTTCAATCCTTTCTAAGGAGAGATCGTCTTTAGTTCTTCCACGAAAAGCTAAAAGTTGACTCCGATTTGTTTCGGTTGATAAATTGCGTGCTGTTTTCTGTCGAAATGGCTGTTTTGGTGAGCTTTGCTGCTCTTTCCAGCTTCGATTTAATTCGTCGTAGTCTCGCCATGCTAATTCGTACTTGATGCCGATAATTGCAAGCGGCATGGAGAAGTAAAAGGTACCGAAGATCATAACAACGCATCCAATTAAGAGAGAAGCAGAATTGTGCATCGAAGGCACTTGACTTCCATAGCCTACAGTGGCAACACTATTCAAAACATCAACGAATTAGTGATCATATACCTACATTTTAGCTTATTAGTACAAAATATTTAACTTACGTAAGCATGACATAGTATCCCGCATTAAAAATGTCCGTAAAAGTACAAGTTTCAAGGTCGTAACACGGCTCAGCGTAGAAAATCGCAGTAGCAAACACCATGACGACTGTAATCAGGAAGAAAAGCTGCAAAAATACGTTAATAAAATACCATTGACGAAATTTAAAAACATAAATTTCGTACCGTGATTGTTAGAGGAGCGATGGCATCCATCGCTGCACGAAAGAGAACTTTTGTGCCAACGTAAACGGAAGACAGCACAATCAGGCGAGCGACACGAAGAATGCGCAAGTTGTACATGACGAAATCTGCCTGGCTAGTGTCGAAATTAAGGGCCAGAGTGATAAGTTTAGGGATTGCTGCGAGTGCGGCCAACAGTGATATCCAAGTGGAAATGGACTTCCAAAAGAGCTTTTGATTCGGAGCACTGAGCCATCGAGCAATAAATTCAATCCAATACAACAGAGTGAAGAGACTTTCGAGTGCATTGTACGATTCATTGCTCAGCATATTCGGGAACTCTGGGTCGGTACTGCCGAATCGAGGACCGTCCACTGTCTCGCTTGACATGGCCATAATGTTGAGACATATTACCAACATTATCAACTGTTGTAGTCTCCACCCAATCTGCGTTTCCTCCGGTCTTGAAAGATACAAATGAATGCGTTCTTTTCTCGCCATTGTACGGAATAATCTGGGTGAGATTAGGAACGGTAGTTCGTGGAGAAACCAGCTCGCTAATCTCTGTGGTAAGCGACGTAATCTCCTTTTTCTTCGATGTACGAGACGAGGAATACTTTTAAGCTCCTTAATTTGGTTCTCAATTGGAGGTTTTGGTACGGTATCAACTTTGTTGGTGGTGATAGTGGTCGGTAAGGGATCAACTTGATCTGGTAACTGCTTTAAAGGCTGCTCGACGTTCACAAGGGTCTTGGAGTCCTCGTTCAAGTGTTCGCTGTCATTACTGCGGCCGGATGTGCGTTCATCGGTCACGTCAGTCATTTGCAGCATTCCATGCACCTAGTCGAGAGCCAATGTTAATGCCAACTCGTTATTGTCACGAGAAAGGCAACTAACGACGAAACGACCATCTCGTCGACCCATTTTTGGACGCCATTTTTAACGACGGATCCCGACTCACAGACTACATTTTTAGTCGATTCAATACGATGACAATTATCCGTTGGAAGTTTACGCTGTCTGGACAACACAATTATTAACTTAAAATACGTATTGATGATATTACTGTCTGGAACAAATACTCACTACAGTAGACTTCGGGTTTGACTTATATTGTACTCTTCGATATGTACTATGTAGAAGAAGCAAATAGAATAGTTGCACACAGATAGTCTTAGCTTAAGAAAACTAGATTTAGTGATAAAATGATAATAATTGTTTTTATTCTGCTCTCTTTCGACGACGACGCTGCTTGTCTGAGTCCACATCAATCCTCCAATTAGCATTTCGTGTGGTGTGTTTTTCATGACGTTCGTCTTCACAATCCGGAGTCTTCAAAGTGACTTCATGTCGACGATTTCGTTGCTTCTCCTTGTCTGATTTTCGTTTTAATTTCTTGTCATTCTTCATATACCACATCTGCCATGAAGAATACCAATGTAGCCATGTCCAATAATCTCCCCATTGTTCTTCTGTTACAAGATGCTCCAAACCTGGAGGAGCTATCGGGTGGTGTCCATCAAGACCAAGTCGAGCGATACATTCGTCTTCCATTCCAGGTGGCCACACAATTCCCTCTGGTAGTTTACGAGATGTACCCGAAACCTCCTTCAAACTTGATTTTCTCTTGGTTTTACTGTCTCGTTGGACTCGAAGACTTGGTTTGCTCAGTTTTGGAGGGTAATTCATTGGCGGAATGCCATGAAAGTCTTTTCGACTTGGTTTTTGCATTGAATTGTGCTCATTTCTTGTTGAATAGTGAGGTCGAGAGCTTCTTTTAGTGCTTGAACGACGATTTCTATCCGATTGATGTTGCTCTTCACTGTCATAACCACTTGAACTCTTAAACTCACTATCAGAACTGGATTCAGATAAATAACTTCTCTTGTTGTGTGACTTTGGATGTCGAGATGATGAACGTCTACTGTTTTGAGTGAATTGTTCTTGTAATTCATCAGAACTCCACGATTGCTTCCGGTTTGAATTAGAGCGACGACGTTGGTGTTGGTGTGGTGTATCTGGCCCTTCAGAGAGTTCTTCGTCACTGGAAAAGTCATCATTGACAAGCTCTTCCGGTTGATTACGACTTTGCTGACGACTAAAACGGGTGTGATCGTGTGTTTCTGGCCTACGACGAGTACGTGATGTTGAGTTGGTGCGGCTTGGACGATGACGCTGAGTGTTTTTGCTGTTAGTATGGTCGTTTTTCCGCTTTCTGGAAGTAAATTCTTCCTCACTAGTGTAGTTTTCTCCATCGTTAGCAATTTCCACAGTATCTTCGTCGTTTAAAGGATCAGATCGGTGATTAGTGCGTTGAGATCGTGATGTTTGACGTTCTTGGACATTTTTGGAGCGTTTAGTGTCGGATTGGCGAGGAATTGTACGGGATTTCTCTTGCTTTTGCATCGATTCTTGGTCTGTTAGCATGTTATTCTGATCTTCATTCTCTTCGGTGGTTAATGGAGCTTTCTCACTCTGTGGACGGGAATTCCTTAAGGAATTAGCAGAGTCACGCGATAATTGACTTTTCCTTGAAGGGACCGTAGAAGTAGGAATATTTTGGTCGGGATTTTCATCAGGATGCCGGGTACGTGAGCTAGAGTGACGGTGATCTTGACCCTCGCCTTTCGGTTTTATCTCTTCATCTGCTCCATTGTGCTCTTGTTTCTGTTTAAAATCGTGAGTTTGTTCACTCTGTGAGGAGATACTTTGAGAAGAATCCGAATTGCTATGAGATGATTGAGAGCGAGTATCTCTTTCTCTTGTGGGAAGCGAAACACTCTTGTAATTAGGAGCATTTTGGTCGAGTTTTTCATCAGAAACCGAGCTAGAGCGACGTAGTTCTTGACCCTCATCTTTCGTATTAACTGTTGCCTCCACTTGAGCTGACGGGATGTCAGCATTCGTTTCTTGATCATTGTGCTCTTGTTCGTGTTCGGAATCGAGAGTTTGCTCAGTCTGTAGATGGCTACTTTCTGAAGAATTAGCAGGACGAGATGATTGAGGGCGAGTAGCTTCTCTCTGTAAGGGAACTGAAGAGTTCTTGGAATTCTGGACACTTTGGTTGAGATTTGTTTCAGGATGTCGACTATTCGAGCTGGAGTGATGAAGTTCTTGATCCTCATCGTGTGCTAAAGGATTCATCATACGACCTGCTCCATTTACTTCTTCATCACTATATTCTTGCTCTTCTTCACTGATTTTCTTCGTACAAACATCACGCTTTGTATCTTGATCACTAACTTCATGTTCGTAAACATCATCAACTCGCTGTAGCTTCCGCTTGTCACTCACTTTTCCATCATCTTTAGGCTTCACGTGAATGTTCTCGTCACTAACGGGTTCTGTCTTGGCCATTGTACTGTTGCGAGTGCAACGATGAGGCCGTGACTGGACTTCTGGTGCATTTGAAAGTGGTTTATTGCCTTGCTCACCTTCCTGATCAATTACAAACGCTCCATCATGATCCCCCGTTTTCACGTTGGTAAATCTTACACTGCTCTGTTTTCGAGTCTCTTTCCATTTCGCGTTCTCTTCAGATGCAAATCTACTTTTTGCCAACAACTGAGCATCTTCCTCTTCTTCAGCATCCTCTTCCTCCTCCTCTTCAGTAACAGCAGTAGAAACATCTTTGACTGTTGTATTAAACACCTTCTGACCTTCTGGCTGCTTCAATTCTGTGGAGTTAATATTAATACCCGACGTCACAGCTTCGCCATCTCTTAATTCCGTGGTGCTAGTATCATTCAATTCACCTTTAAACGTGACTTCAATCTGTTTACCCTGGATTTTAACCTGCATGTCCCCAACTGCGTGAGAAAGTTGTGCTAATTTCTGTTGAAACTCCGACGAATTAGCTGACGAGTTGTAATCTTTAGCTAGAGAAGTCGTATTTGCATTGAATGAGTCCTTCAGTTTCCCAGAAGCATCCCGAATCGACGGTTTTTGTTCTTCTTCAGCTTTTAACTTGCTGTTTACAACTCCATCTCGTTTTTTAAACTTTTTCATCGATTGAGACGCATCTGAAGTCCCATTTTCACGAAATTCTTCAGACTTAACACTGTCTTCATCAAAAGAAGAACTGTCTAAACTCGTATCAAAAGTCACGTCACCTTCATCGTCTTCAACACGTGTAGATCCTTTTACTTCACCCAAGTGTTTAAAACTTTTCGCCGTATTTTTCTTTTTCAACAGCTTAGACGTCAGAGATTTAGCTCGAATTCCGTCAGGCATTCTCCAATCTGACATTTGAGCTGCAAATGCCGCCATATCCGCTACCTTTGAAGCTCCATTCGGCTTGGAAAAACTCGATTTCCTCAATTCCGATGCTTTTGCAGACATTTCTTGTCCAAATTGGTTGATTTTGCTGCTCGTAACGTCAAATTTGTTTCTTGCTAAAGTACGAATTTTATCTTCTGGTAGCACTTTTGAGTGCTCAAAAGCTTCCAATAGCTCCTCGACTTCCTCTTCAGGACTCTTATGTCGTCGTTTCTCCTTCTTCAGTTGTTTGTTCGCTTTATGCAGAGAATTCATTGCCAGTTTCTCCCTTGTAGAGCGTAATTTTTCAGCTTCTCGTCGATATCGTTGAGCCATCATTTCTATTGCAACATCGGATGATTTTCCTGAACGGAGAAAAGCTGAAGCTTGAGCAGAATTGCGATTTACCTTGTCAAAAGACGTAAATAATGGCGGTGGGAGACCACGACGTGGAGTTAGTCGAGCGTACTGCCGAGCACGAAGTTCCGCTTGAGTTTCTTGTAGAAAATCTGTGCTTAAATTGTCGTTTGCAGTAGCATAAAGACGCTCCCAGGCGAAATACAGCGGAATTTCGTCTTTCGACGATAAGTCACGACGACGAAGGTACTCTCTTGCTTCAAGCATTGCTGCTTCATAGGACGGTAAAGAAACGTCCATACTAAAGACTGGAAATCCAGTGTTGGTGAGAGAGGAGAACCAAAAATGACAATTACAACTACAACTGAAAGTCTCATGCTCTTCATTTAGCTGGCCATCAGTGCTCGCTCACTGATTGGTACTCGATGAAATTCATCGCAACGACAAGGATAGCTTCGCTATTTATTGTTTGGAGGGTTCTCTGTCTGTAACATCGCATCTCAAGAAAAGTAACTATTTTGTTAAAGTTATTGTAATAATTGCCTTTCGATAGTCGCGATGTATACCTAATAAGGTTGATTGGACAAATGTCAACTTAACCATGGAGATGGGTACACTTTATAAGATTGAAAAAAAGAAAACGAAAGGGTGCAATGGAGAATTCGGGTAGTGATGGAAGCTCCGAGAACGAGTCTACGCCACATTTCGACTACTCAAAGGACTTGGAAGAGGAAGAGTATGGACTGGCGGATCCGTTCTTGCAGTTTGAGACGCAGGTGGGCGCTCAATCTCTCACTTTTGCACTTTTTAGCATCGCGGACTAAATTCTACCGTAATTTTTCACATTTCCCATTGATTTCAGGCGGAAAAGCGCACGCTGGAGCTTAAATTCTACCGTAATTTTTCACATTTCCCATTGATTTCAGGCGGAAAAGCGCACGCTGGAGCTTTTAAGGGCTACAGATGAGCGAGTAAGTATTGAATGCGGTTAATATTGTGTAAAATTTACGTTTTAATGAGAAATTTGTAGCTTTTTCAAGTAGCAGAAGATGATTCCGAACTGTTAATTGAAGAACAAGAAGAAGGAGAAGGAAACTATCCAGCTTACATCTACATGAGTGATCAATTCCGACTCAAGAAACCCCCACAATTCCAGCATTGGCAGCAGAATTTCCAGTACTTGCAGGTAACTGGATCGAGACTTTTGGATGGAGAGTGTAATGAGCATCTTCAAATGCTGCCGACGGAGCTGAAATATGATAGTGGTGGAGTGAATAATAAGGTTAGAGAGACTTTATTAAAAGTGGAAGGGCGAATGTGTCTACAGGATCCGACGCGTGAGTTAAATCGTGTTTACGAAGAGATCATTTTGTGGTGAGAATGTAAAACTTCATGAAGTTTTCCTTGATTTTGTAAAGTCATTTTGATCATTTTGTTTGATATTTTAGTGATGGAGAGATGGAGAAGACATTGGCGTATCATGCGGATTCGGATACTGAGATGAAGGAGGAGGTAGAAGATGGAAAATTATCTTCTAATAGCGTTTATGTGGAAGAAGTGCTTGATGTGTTGACGATGGAGTGTTTCTCAACGATTGTAGCTCCGGTGGTAAGTGTTTTTCAATAACTTACAGCCTTAGAAAGGCGAAAACTAACGTTTCTATCTCTTTTGGTACGCAGCTTACGTCGATTTACAGAGCTATGCGAGGAAAGCATCAATACGTCGTCAGAAAAGCTCGTGAGGGACGAGAAGAGGCTGCAAACCATACAGTCAACGAACAAATAGAACTCCGAACGACTCAACAGCAGCAAGAGGCTCAAGAAGAAGTATACAGTCAACGAACAAATAGAACTCCGAACGACTCAACAGCAGCAAGAGGCTCAAGAAGAAGTGGCCAGCGTTAAGTTTCTAAGAAGACAAAGACAAAAAGAAGAATGCAAGGAAACGGAATGTCGTGATCTTCTTCTGAAGCAGCAAGTGGAAGAAAATGTACAAAGACAAAAAGAAGAATGCAAGGAAACGGAATGTCGTGATCTTCTTCTGAAGCAGCAAGTGGAAGAAAATGATGAAGAAGAAGTGAAGATCAAAACTCTCGCCTATTCGCACACAAGAGAATGGTATCAGCCCAAGAAAAAGTGTTTTTCACACCGTGGCCGCCAGTTGTACGTTGCATTAACTACATGTTGTTGCACTTGTTACTGATAGTTTCAACGGGAATTCACTTGTAGGACGTATTTGAAGCCTGTTTTGCAAGTCAAGGTGACGAACAAGTTCCTGTTCCTCTTTCTTTCCGTATTTGCGCCACTGACTTCGTATGATTTGTAACAGGACGCGGACGAAGTGTTGATGCCCCATATTCAAGAACATTCAGTACCAATAACTGTCCACAAACACCGAAGAAGACAGAGAAATGTCTTGAAGAAGTCCAAGAGTTTGCAGCCTGAGTGGGTGACGGGTGGTGCTTTGACAAAGGACAAACTGTGTGATATCTCGTGGGTAAAGAAGATAGCTCGCCCTCCCATTAATCCACCACCTTCTCCACTGTATAAAGGTTCACGCCGTCACATGAAGGAAGGAAATCAGAAAGAGAAAGCGACTTCATCGGGTGGCGTTCAGCTGCCTATGATCGCAAGTCCAGAACAATCAGTAAAAGTCAAAGCGATTTCTTCTGCTACAAGAAAAGAGAGTGCGAATTTCATTCCAACTCAGATTAAAACAATTTCTCCTTACCAGGTCCCAGCAGAAGCAAACCACAACAAGGATCGCCAGCACTCTGCTAATGTAGCTTCCTTACCAGGTCCCAGCAGAAGCAAACCACAACAAGGATCGCCAGCACTCTGCTAATGTAGCACACTAAGCTGGTTAGTACGCTTTGACGTTCGAAACAATCCCTAATCTTTCTCGGTTGCTTGTTGTTTCGAGACCTTGACTCATCGTCTTGATCTACGCTTTCTGCATGGTGGCCTCGATCTCCTCGACAGTGCGAGGCACTTTACTCATGCATTCAACACCTGTCGCTGTAACAACAACATCCGACTCGATACGGACACCACCTGTGCCACGGAAACGAGAGAGCATCTCCTGGTTAACAAACTTGGCAGTCCCGGGGTTGGCCAGCACCGCCTGAATCTGAGCTTCAATGAAGTAACAGCCGGGCTCCACCGTCAGCACCATGTTCCTTTCCAAATTACGAACACAACGGAGCTTGGATAGGATTTTCTTCGTCGAGCGCGTGTAACCCATGGGGATCCCACCAACATCATGTGTGTCTAGACCCATTAAGTGGCCCAAACCATGCGGGTAAAAGTACGCTGAGATCTCGTGATCCATCAGTTCGTCGACTGTTCCGTTCTGGAAGAGTCCGTACTCGAGAAGGTGCTGCGTTAACACTCGATGGGACAACAAGTGCATGTCCACATAGCTAACTCCGGGCTTGATAGCCGCCATAACGGCATCATGAGACTTCAACACGCCTTCATACACCATACGCTGATCTACGGAGAAGATTCCATTGACAGGCCATGAACAAGTGATGTCCGAAGTGTAGCCATGTAGTTCACCACCCATATCATTCAAGAACAAGTCTCCATCTTCCAGTAACTTGTCGTTTGGAGCCCCAGCATGGCCATAGTGAAGTGCTGAAGCATTGTGGCCACTACCACAAATACACGTGTATGCGTGGAAACGAGCACCACCGTTGCTGTACACATAATGCAGAAAGTCGCTCTCAGCATGGAACTCCATCTTACCTGGTCGGATGTTCTTCATTACGTTTACGTGCGCACGCGACGACAGTTTGTTGACGAAACGCAGCAGCTCCAGCTCCTTCTCTGTCTTGATCACGCGGCTTTCTACCAGTACATGATGCAGCATCTCCTTGTCCACTTCGAACTTGTCAATTCCCTCAAATGTGGACGTTGTGGTGGTTTCCAGTCCGCTGTCCGAGTTAGTTCCGAGTAGCACAAAGAGCTTCTTGGCCTGGAACTTGTCGGCCAGCACGGCCGCCATTTCGTCCACGTAGAACACGTCGTCCACCTTGTAATGAGCCTTGAAATAGGCCAATGGTTTGCGGTCTCCGCACCAAAGCTCCCACTCGTCACTCAATCGCGGTACGAACAGAATGGCCTTGCGAGTGGCCAAGTGTACGAAGCCAGCGCATCCAGGCTCGCGTACGCCAAAGAGGTACTGGAAGAAACTTTCCTGGTGGAAATTGTACTGGATATCCGTGTCGTAACGATCCACTTCGACGCCTCCGTGTAGGAGGATGACACCCGCACTGCTCTTGGCCTGCGGATGCGTCTGCAGGAATCGATGCACGACATTCTGGCGGATCTGCACATGCATGGAGAAGTCGATGGGGAAAAGTTCGTACCCCTCGGCCGGATCGGCCAGTGCTTGGCCATTCTGCGAAATCGTCAGGTGATGTGAGTGGCCGTTGAGGGCCGCACTCGGCCGGCGCGGGCCACGACTATTGGCCGCATAGGCCGGAGCACGCGCCTTCTGCAGTAGCGCGAGGGACGCCATGGCCGCTGTGGCTGTGGCTGCAGCCAATAAACCCGTCACGTTCTCAGAACTCATCACGAGACTTGTGTGTGAAGAGGTCGTTGCGTTTATGACAGAAAGACTTTATATATGAACTCATCACGAGACTTGTGTGTGAAGAGGTCGTTGCGTTTATGACAGAAAGACTTTATATAATGGGTGATTTGAGCCACACCATCCTTACACGAGTTAAACTTAAACCACGTTGATGCGTCAACGTCAGTAGGTATTATACACTATACTACTGTAGTATTCATAGCTATCAGATGGCTACATTAGCAGAGTGCTGGCGATCCTTGTTGTGGTTTGCTTCTGCTGGGACCTGGTAAGGA